>PVIC010000369.1:0-84587 GCA_004025085.1 Thryonomys swinderianus
AAAGAAAGAAAGAAAGAAAGAAAGAAAGAAAGAAAGAAAGAAAGAAAGAAAGGAAAAGAAAATCATAAGGAAAAGAAAGAAAACTGTAAAAGGTAGTACAAGGGACAGCTGTCCAGGTTCTAGTTTCAAGCACAAAGATGGTGGAGTCTGGGGTCAAAAAAAAAGAGGGAGCCTTGGTAGTTGAGGGAAAGTTCCAGAAGGAACTTACAGCATAAGTAAGACCTTGCTGTCTGTTTTAAAAGCATAGGGAGAGCAGAATGAAATTAATAAAACAGGGATAAACATCATTATTTCATATCACCCTGCCTCCTTGCTAGGCTACAGTGCTCCCTTTCTGTTCTTGGGACCCATCAGACGGTTTCCTGCCACAGGGCCTTTGTACTGACTGTCCCTTCTGTCTGAAATGTTCTTCCTGTACCCTGCGCATAGCCTGGTCCTATTTGTCACCTACTCAGAGCAGCCTGTCCTGGCCATCAAATCTTCAGGAACTTTCCCTCCGCCCAAACCTTTATGCTCATTTAATTTTGTTTTATTTTCTTCATGCAAGTCACCAAGATATAAAATTGTCTGATTTATTTCTTTCCTGCTTCATGCTGCAGTTCATCCAAGCTCTGTGATGGAAGGTTAGCTTCTAAATATAGCAGTTTTGCTGGAATAAGCACTGGCATGGGCTTAGGGCCAATAGTGGTGAACTGTGGCCCATGTCTTCTCTGTTGGCACGTGAGACAAGTCTCCCCAACAGCTGAGCATGGGATAACACCACACATCGGGGGCATGCCTGGGCTGGGAAAGGAGTAGCAAGCACCACCAAGGGACACAATCTCACGCTGTTTGGGCACTCGGTCCCTATAAGGTTCACCTTCACTGGCTTAGGCGCTTAGGGTGCACACTAAAAGGGCCTTGTCAGCAAATGATGCTGCAAAGTCTGGCAGCCTGTGTTGCTAAGGAAGCCTGTTGCTCCTTTCCACCTCTTCACTCTGCTTTCCACAGTGTGGCCTTCTGCCTAGACCTCATGGTGACAAAATGGTTGCAGTAGTTTCAGGCTTCCCACCCACACATACTGAACTAAACATGCCTCTGTGCTAGGATTTGGGACACCAAAATCCACTCTGATAAGCACTCTGCATGCTCTCTCCAAGCAATAACAGTAGATGGGAAAAGGAGTTACGGACGGGCTAATACCTTATAGAGAGAAGGTGGAGAAACAAGAAGGAAAAGCTGGGTCCTGTCAGGAAGTGGGTATTGAGAGGCAAAGGCATCTGTTACATCACCCTGCAATGAGACTGCACGAGGAGGCCTGAGGTCTTACGGCACAGTTGCCTCTTAGTACGGAGGGACAATGTCACAGAGCAGTAGTGCACCGTGGCGCAAGTGGCCCTGTGGCGTTGCTCTCAAGATCTCCCATGGGAGAACGAGGAATTTATTCATCACGGGATGGGCAGGAGAAAGGCTGGGAGGCCCTGAGCAGTGTCACAACGGAAGGAGAAGGCGTGGAGGAAGCTCGGTGGGCAGTAGCTAAGAGACTTGATGAGCAGAGATGCTGGGAGGGGGAGGTGGCCGGGGAAGCCAGTTGGGCAACAGCCTAAGCCTCGGGCGAAGGTCCATTCCGACAGTTCAAATAACAGGGAAGCAGAAAAACGATCAAGACAAATCTTAAACCAGGTGCGATGACTGCCTGGACAGGTTAGCTTCTGTCGAAATAGACAACAAATGAATGGACTACGTGAATCTCTCTGCCATTGCTAAGTCTGGAAGAAAGCCATTCCCTGGGAGGCCAGGAGGGCCTTCTCCACCTGCTCTGTGCCCCTCTGGTTTCTCTGAGCTCCTGACCTCCCCAGACACAACCTGTGGGCACTGCCCACCGGGCAGACTCCTGCGATGGCCTCAGGGCCCACTGCCAGGGGAAGCCTCAGGCAGATTGCTTTCAGTGCAGATCCTTCTGCCCTGCTTGGAACTCATCACTGATACTGGCTTCTGCACGTGATAGCACCTTTGTCTTCTCCCCGTGCTCTGGGGTCTGAGCAGAGCCTGGCTGTCAAGGACACCAGGGTTGAGTCTCAAGGGACGCAAAGATGTGCTACCCACAGCCTGGGGGAGAAGGGCAGATGTGGGGAGGAGCTGATAGTGTGGGTGTGAGACGAGCCAAGCGATGATATGAGGTAGGAGGGAGTGGAAGCTGAGAAGGTAGAACTTGAGCAATTTAGTCCAGTGTTTTCCCCAAACGAGGCTCGCTCTCCTTTTCTGCTCCTGCTCGAGGTGGCCTCACCTGGTGCTTCTCACCTTCCTCACCCTTTTTCAGCTTCTTACTTTTGTGGTCTTCCGTGGGGAATACACATGGCTTGCAGTCAGCTTTCGTGGGTTGAAATGCTGGTTCCTAATAAGTCTCTGTCTTTTGTAAGGAAGAGAATGTGTCCCAGAGATAATCAGGGACTTACCCAAAGCCACACAACTCAAGAGCGAGAAGCCCTGGACCAGCACCCACGTCTCTCACTTTCTTACTTTCATTAGCCCTCAGCCCAGGGGGAAAGGCAGGCCGGCCGAGCTTCTGAACTCCAAACCCCGTGGGCTCCTAGAACTGATTTGGTGTTGTCAGAGAGCACAGTAGACACACAAAGACCTTCACATGTGTATGTATATATTTTTTTCCCATGTATCCTGGGAAAAATGTGTTTTCTGGATTGCAGCATGGATCTGTGAAAGAACGATTTGTTTTCTGGTCCCATGCGACAAGATAAATCGTGTTTTCAAACCCAAACCAACTCTGCATTCGCAGATCACATTTAATGAAAAACATCAGCAGAACACAGTGTTTTCCAGGCGCAGGTGGCACCCCCGCCCCTGGTGCCCACTAGTGCATTTCCCCTGGAAGCCAGCGAGGGTGGCAGAGGGTGCTCCTTTCACTTGTCCTTCCCTCCGTTGCCCTCCCTGGCTCCTTTCCCACCCAAATTACAGACTCACCTCCTGGACAGCTTGGACTTTCATGCAAGCCAAAATTTTCCTTGCTTTTTAACCCTGCATCGGCCAGTGTCTGTGAGCTATGCAGGGAATGCTGTGCGCAGGGATGGAGGGAGATGGGGCCAGCGACTCCCCAGAGCCCCCTCCCAGGCCGATGGCCAAAGCGCATGCGGGTCAGCTCATCACTGACGGGACAGCAAGGGCGCTTTGCGAGCACGTTCACCCAAACTAGTCAGGGACACCCTTGTACAAGAACAATGAAAAATAAAGAAAGTATACTGTGAATCCCCCGAAAAGAAACTAATCCTCAAGCCTTGCTTTGTGAAAGAAACTTTTTTTCAACCAGATGACAGATCATTCCACGAGTTTCAGGAAGAGCACAATAGAGACGGCTACCGAAGGCCCCACCCGAGACCTTGGACTTGAATTTTATGATTTCTATCTGATTGGCAGTTCTGAGCTCTGTCAATAAACAGCGTCAACATAGCATGTTATGGTCTCTTGCCTGAGATTTACTTTGAGCAAATGCAGTCTCGAGTGGGACTTTGATAAGCTCAGAGAGCATAACTGAGGAGGATAAGTCGCTCTCAATAAACAACCATCACCTACAGCCAAGAGTTGCTTTTTGGCCACAGGAACGTCAGTCCCCAGGTGCCTCATCCACAAAGTCAGAGCACCTTCATTGGGCCAGACATTGCTAGGGTTTGCGTTTGAAAGGGAAAAACACCACGAGAAAACAAACCTCTGCGTTCAAAGGACTCAGGCCTGCAGCAGTGAGACTCAAGCAAACATGTCGTCTCAACTTTGCAAGGTTTGCTTTTGAGACTATTTTATAACACAGAAAGAGCACATGACGTAGAGTATATTGTAGCGGCAGGATGACCACAAAGCCAATCAATAGGGTGATTTTAGCTGCAAGTAACAGAGAACACAACATTAAAGTATGCTCGTGAGAAGGCCATGTGGGATCTCAGCGAACAGGGGCCCAGACAACAGCACCCCAGGGCAGGTGAATGTGTTGGCCCCTCAAGAACAGACATGCTCTCGATTCTGTGCCACTGGCGGCCTGCGGCTCTCCTCGCCTTCCAATCAGAAGATGCAGTCAGATCCCCGTCCAATGAAAGGGCATCTTCCTTACACTTACACAAAAGTTAATCGCAATACACAAAAGCATTTCTAATTTTTAAGTGTCTTACAGTAAATGGCATTGCCATCAGCTCCCTCAGATATTTCCCCTCCTTCAAACATGTTTATCCCACCATCTTGATACTTTCCAAAGCAGCTCCGGAAGTCCTTTTGCAAATGTCTTTACAATGTGATCAAAAATATGAACACCGAGGCCGGAGGGTTAGCTCAGTGGTTCCGGCGCCTGCCTCGCAAGCACAAGGTCTTGAGTTCGATCCCCGGTAACCACATATAATGCTGGGCGTGGAGACTCACGCCCACCAACAATGAACACCGCATACCACAGTGCCGGATGTGGTGGCTCATGCCTGTCATCCCAGCACTCGGGAGGCAGAGACAGGAGGATTGCTGATTCGCGGCGGCTTGCCTGGGCCCCATAGTGAGCTCAGGGCCAGCCTGAACTACAAAGGGAGACTCTGTCTCAAAAAAAAAAAAAAAATGAACACCGCTGCTGAGCGCAGTCCAACAGAAAGGCAGGCGCGTGAAGACGTCACGATGCATCCTCGTCACGTGGTTCACCGGATTTGGCGCCATGTGACCTCTGGCTTTTCCCCGACGTCAAAACCACCACGAGAGGCAAGTGCGCGGAGTCAGAGTTCGGAGCAGGAAGCCCCCGCGAGGGCGCAGTGAGCCCCGCAGAGCCGTCCCGCCAGCGCTGCTTCGGAGCTCGGAGCGCAGGACGATGAGCCTTCTGAAGCAACAGTGTTTCCACGGAGATTAACGGCAATGTTCCTTTCACTGTGCGTTTTTAAAAAGTTTAATCACACGCCATATTTTTCTCCCCCGTCTTGTGTTTTACGCCACCACCATGGCAAGCACTGGCTGCCCGCAGACGGTCCTCGGGTTCCGTCACCCAGAGGGGGTCGCACTGCTACGTCTGAGGCAGTGATTGGACCAGCACAGGAGACGTGTGTCTGGCTGGCAACTGCACGGTGCCAAGGGCCCACCAGGGGGCTGGGAGAGGACGCTGCTCCCACCCGCCCGCAGGATTAGCCCTGTCACGGCCGGGCAGGCGGTGCGCCCACATGGGATCCGTGGGGTCACCGTGGGAGATACTATGAAGGCCTTTCATTTGCTTCCTTCCACTTTTTTATTTCCCAAAGTGAGGTTATATTCCTTTTATAACTCTAAGTAAATTGGATCTATCGGCAAAGTCAAGTAAAGAAATAATGTTTGGAGACAGTGTTAAGGGAGCGCTCTAACAGGAAGGCTAGATTGTGTATATCGGTAGCACCGACTGCAGTTCGTACACAGAAGGAGCCTAGTGTCAGCTTAGCGAGGCGAGACACTCTAAGGGAGGGCTGGATGTACGTAGCTCAGTGGTGCTGCTGGCAAGCACAAGGTCCTGCGTTCGATCCCCAGCTCTGCAAAAAAAGAGGAAAAAAAAGACACTCTAAGGAGTTTGTAAATACCGAATGCATACAATGTATCTAAGCTAAATTTCTGCTTTTCCTCTAATACTGAAAATTAAAGAGTAGGGTAGCATCCACCATGGTACTTCTGCCAAAAAGAAGAGGAAGGCCAGAGGACATATGGAGCTTCGCTTTGGGTGTGGAGGATTGTAAAATACTGGCTTTGTTTTTTATATTTTGTTGTGCTGGGGATTGAACTGATGCTAGGCGGCTGTCTACCACTGAGCTACATCCCCAGGCCTTTTTAAATCTTACTTTGAGATAGGATCCTGCTAAGTCACTAAGTTGCCCAGGCTGACCTCAAAGTTGTGATCCTCCTGCCTCAGCCTCCCAGCTGACTCAGATGATAGGCGTGTGCCACCATACAAGGCTGGTCTTGTAGTTCGTAAAGGAACTCTGAAGCAGATAATCATTGCAACTCATGAAAAGAACTATCCAATTCGGAATTCAACTCATCTATGTATAATCTGCCAAATGTCAATAAAAAATGCAGCTACTTTAATTCTAGTATGTGGTGAGAGCTCTGGTTCGGAAAGCAGATGAAACAGAATGAGAACTGGATTTTCAGCACCTCCAGTTCTTACATAACCTAGTCCAAATAGTCAGCAGAGTCTATACTGAGATACTTCCTTACCGAGCCAGGGACATAGCTCAGCGAGTACAAGGTCCTGAGTTTGATTCCCCGTCCTGAAGGAAAAACAAAAAAAAGAGGAAATGAAATACTTCCTGCTTTAAGGTCCTTCCCAATCATGCTAATCCTTGCTCCAGGATCTGGGTCTCTGAGAAAGGGGAAGAGCTGTCTATTCCGGTCACATGTTTTTCTTGAGTCCCTCCCTTGGGGTTCTCCAAGGATTGGGCACGATCGAGAGGTGCTGTCCCTGGAGCAGGGGCTACCCCCTCTCAGTGGGGTTCCTTCAGGCCATGTCGGCATCGTCAGTTATGAGAAGGGCTCCCGATGAAAGCAAAGGAGCTGGTTCGTCTGTTTGATCCATTTGATTACCCTCCTGGAGGGGAAATCTTTGAACCTTTACACTTGTGTAAGTTTCCAAGGCAGTGATCCCTGTCTGCACACCACTTTTAAGATGGTTGTAACATTTACTTTGCAAATGAGAAGAAAAGTAAGATTTCAAAGATAAAATCGTCTGCTCCAGGTTATATGGCTTTGAATGGCAGAGACTTTTTTTTTTAACCTGAGTCTTATTCATCAAAACCCAGGGGTTTTCCCCTCGATATCCAGACAGCCACAGCAGCCAGAGTAATTACTTATTTGTACCATGTTGAGGAAATATCCAGATGGACTTTCTGTCTTCTTTTCTGTTTTCCTCCTTTCTTTCTTCCCATCCAAATCCTTCTTTCATTCTTTCCTTTCTTCCACTTTCTCCCCCTTCCTCCCTTCCTTTTCTTCTCTCCAACCTTTTAATGTTTAATGCTAAGTTCAGAGCTTGGGGATTAAAAAAAATATATTAATCTAGGTTTTCTCTTCCACCTCCACCCTTTTATCTTCTTATCCAGCTTTTGGCTCCACTACAGCCAATTTCTGGGAGACTTGAACACCACATTCTAAGTGCCAAAACCATTCTCAGCCATATTGGAGTCTGTGGCATAGTTTGAAAAATTAAATGCATTGAAATTATGTTGCTGCCTACTTAAATACCTCTCATCATTTATAAAACATGATCTCTTTTGGTTTCTGGTATTTTTAGCTCAATAAAAATATCCAACAGACCAAATGACTCATGTTTGTTCTGATTTCAGACTTCAAAAGCTAGATTGTTAGTTACTTGACTCGCGAGGAGCCTGCCCTCCTCAGAAGCGAGTCTGGGGATGGGGAGGTGAGAGAAGCTTCAGCATCTCCCTGGACGGATCTCTGCGGCCTGGTGCACAGCGTGCACTGATCCCCGTCAGTGACCAGCACGAATGATCCCAGTGTGTATTTCTGGAGGGGCAGTGTTTGTCTGGGGGTCCCGGCCCATTCCTCAGAAGCGCTTTGTCTCACATTGGCAGAAATGCGCTTTGCGCAGGCGCTGTTCAGACCCCGGTCAGTGTACTGCACTCTGCGCATGGCTGCCCCTCGAGGGGCGGGAGGGCGCCACCCAGTGCATGCATGTCCTTCCTGTCTCCCGCTTCAACTTGAAAACCGATGTTGATTTTTGTGCTGTACTCAAAATAGTCCTCCTTATTTTTTCTATCCTTTAACTCTCTTCCTTCTCCTCCTCCTCCTTCTCCACTAACAGCTCCCTCCCTAAAACTCTGAGGAAATCCAACTTTAAAAGGTGTTTACTTCGATACTGTGGTTTTGAGGGCCCTGGCATAACCTGCTTCTGCCACAGAGATGGGCGAGGTGGAGAGAACTCTCTCCTGGCTCACAGGTCTGGTTCAGCTGCTAAACACTCAGGAGTCATTTGTTTGTCTTTTCTTTTTTTTTTTCCAGAATTTTTTAAATTGCTGTATATTATTTACACAGATACTGGTGTTTCATTTTGGAGCATTGGCACATGTATATAACATACTTCCATCATTTCTCCCTCACCCTCTAATTTGCTTTTGTAGTGTCTGATAGTTTCCCTTCTACTTTCATTCCTCCCTCTCCCTTCTCTCCCTCCCTCCTTTCTCTCCCTCCCTCTCTCTCTCTCTCTCTCTCTCTCTGTCTTTCCCCCAATGTCTCCACCCCCATATATGACAGGAAAACACATGCTATTTGACTTTCTAGTCTGGTTTATTTCACTTAACGTGATGATCTCCAGTTCCATCCATTTTCCTGCAAATGGCAGGATTGCACCCTTTTTCGTGGCTGAGTACTGTTCCATTCTGCATCCAGACCCTGTTTTCTGTATCCATTCATCTGTTGTTGACCACCTGGGCTCTTTCCATAGCTTAACTATGGTAAACTGTGATACCACTGTGATTTGGTAAAATGTGGTTATGCAGTATCTCTATGGTATGTTGACCCTAATGTGGGGGGAACCACACTGAGGAATAGTTAAGATGCTGGTACTTCTGTTTTTAGTTTTTCTTTAAGAACCATGATGCTGATTTCCATCATGGCTGTACTACTTTATCGTCCTTCCAACAGTGTGGAAAAGTGGTCCTTACCCGCTTTGCCTTCACCAGCACTTATTGGTCTCTGTATCCTCAGGGAACAGCCATTCGCAGGAGTGAGATGGACTCTTGTTGCAGTTTTCAGTTGCGATTGGCTGGAAGCCGGTAAACGAGCGGTTCGGTCTGGCTGAGCCTCGAGCTATTCTCCATAAAGTGGTAGAACTGGGTGCATGGGGGGGGGCGGTTACACAAGTCCGTAGTTTCCCTGCTGGTGGGGCTGGATATGGGGAGACAGGGCCCACGCTGCTGTTCTGTCTTCGTGTTGACTGAATGGAGCCCATTTGGTCCAGGCGACCAGAGCTAGAGGCTTCCGTAACAAAGTGTTGGGTTCATTTTTAAACAAAAACACAACATAAATCCCATGCAGGCTATTTATTACCAAAACAAGGTAATCAATGAAGAAAGGGCCAATGAATTATAATTAGCGAAGCTGCCTACTGTTCCTGCAGTGGGACAAGGTTTTTGTGGCACTTACTTGCTAAGAGAAATGGTGTCCACACGGATGCTCTCTGGTGCAGTGGCACCCTGAGAGCCACACTAAAGATCACTTTAAAACACTTGCTCCCCTAAGTCCTTTAAAACAGATCAGGCGAAGACCAGGCCCCCAGTGCCAGGGCCTCCTCCTCTCCTGCTGCATCTCCGGAAACCCAGCCCTTGGAGGAACGTCCTGCCGGTGCCTCGGGCTCCGCGGCTCCGCTCCCTCTGGGGCCACAGGCTGGACACTCGCCCCCCCCCCCCGGCCGGCCCGGCTCATTCCGCAGCACGGTTCATCCAGGCTGCGCCCCCACCGCCACCGTGGGCTTTCAGAGTAGTGCTCAATGCAACCCTTCGCTGCGGAGCCCAGTCACGGGTTCCCCCGCTCATCCTCCTACCGCAGTCGGGGTCTGTGGGCTCAGTGACGGGCATCCGTCACAATCTGGCTCTTCCCTCGTGGGCCTTCGCGTGGGGAAGGAAATCAGCAAGTGTTGATTCATCCACTCAGCAGTACTGACTGCACACTGTGGGCTGGACACTGTCTTCGGTCCTGAGAAAATAGCAGGAGAAGTTTCTGTTGTCATGAAGTAGATATTATATGAAGTGCTAGATAATAATCAAACATGTCTGGGTTAGAGAAACATGTATGTGTATTTTGACTGTGACAAGTGAGCCCAGGCAAGTGAAGAGAATGTCACAAGGGGGAGGCACAGCGAGGCCGCAGTGTCCTTTTATTTAGCATAGTCAGGAAAGACCTTGGGTGACCTCGAGCCTAGACTGAATGAAAACACGGCATGAAAAGTAGGCATGTGGACACCGGAGAAAGCAATCTGGGCAGAAGAAACAGTACGTGCAAAGGCCCAAAGGTAGGAACACAGTTCACGATTATTGCTTCAAGATATAAAATTGTCTTATTAGCACATTCTCTCAGCAATTTGGCAGTATGAAAAAAAAACCCTTGTCTCTTTGTATAAAGCAGGACAAAAAGGCCTGCTTTGTAAATGACTTATTAAAGTCTGTCGTTCCCCATTCTAAAAGCTCATATTTGGAAAACCTTGAGCCAGAGTGTCTCAGCATCCAGCGGACAGTCTCCTCTAGCAGTAAAATCGAAAAACACTTCATTTATGTCTTCAGAATGGAACCCCAAACTGTGATTCTGCCCTAGTCCCTTCCCGCTGCTGTCAGGGAAGACCTGGGCACCACGTAGAGCCACATCCTTCTGCGAGATACAGCAGAGAAAGGGAGGAGAAACGACAGACGGGAAATCCACACGTGCGCTGATGGGCTGTTCATTTTACTTTGCAGTCTTGGTAGTTTGGGTCCCAGATTTTCTCCCGCAGCTCTGTGCTAGAATGTGTGTGACTATAGATGGTGAAAGGGAATAATGAGAGTGTCACTGCTTTGAAAACAAGACAGGGACAAAAATATTTTAGTTTCAGGCTATTTTTCACACTCTGAAAATACCAAGTGGAATAAGAAGTTTCACATCCATTGATTTTTCATCACGAGTCAATCCTCAGTGTGCTGAGTCCAGCAAACCAGAAATACCCTCTTCGGCTCAGATGTGCCCTGCAGGATGAGCCCAAGCATTGCTGTTGTACAGAGGAGCATTAGACCCGGCCTCTGATCTCCGAGTCTGTAATCCCTTTGGCAAACAACACAAGGTCACAGGATGGCACAACTAAGGTGCTCTCACGGAGGGCCAGGGCACTGAGACTCAAGTGAGTCGGAACTCTTGCTTCTGCCCAAGAAGAAGCAGGGCCCCGAACTTCCATCCAAAGCAATGAGAACCAAGCCAATGTTTGAGATACCCGCCATCAGACCCTCAAGGACGAGGAAATGGAAGTCAACACAACCAGCCTTATTGTGTCTTAATGACCTTGTCTTCCTGTGATACCCCCAAACGAAAAGGGTGGTTCCATTTGTAGAGCTTTCATTTCATAGTCTGCTGGCTCCAAAGCAGGATGGCAAGGCAGAGGGGTATGGCAGAGATGCTCACAGCATGGCAGGCAGAAAGCAAAAAGAGGGATCACGAGAGGGAAGAAGACAGACCCTTCCAGGCCACGCCCCCAGTGATCTGCTTCACCTTTAGCTATGAACTCACCAGCAGACAAATCTACCCCTGGGTGTCACATCCCCAGATCTAGTCACCTCTCTACGGCACCACCTGTGAGTACATGAGGCTGCGGGGACATCTAGGTGGAAACCACAGCAGATGTTTACGATCTCCTGCCCTGAGTCTTCCGAGTGCAGTGAGAGGAGGTACTGAATTGAATTCCAACAGCTGGTGGTGGAACGTGTTAGCGACTGGGCCACTTCCCAGAAAAGTTTGCCACAGATCTGAAGGCGATCAGTATCAGCAGCCCTGGTTTCTTCAGAGGGCTGTAAAGGAGTTTTCTCATGCTTCTCCTAGGAACTTCAGGCTTTCTGTGACAGAAGCTGGCCACCTTCTCCTTGGTCTTCTCAACCTTGTCCTCCTGGATGTGTTTTAGACCAAATTTCCTCTTCTTTTAAGGACAACGGTGTTACTAGAGTAGAGTCTATTCTAATATCTTCATTCTAACTCACCTCTGTAAACCCTCATTCCAAAGAAAGACACACGCCAAGGCATGGGGGTTAGGACCCCAATGTGTCTTTTGGGGGGATATAATTCAACTCATAGCAGAGAGGACCCCGGGGAGAGGCTGGTGGACTCCACGAGTTGAGGGGATGAAGCAAGAGTAGAGGGACGCAGAGGCTACTAAAGTTCACAAGGGAAGATGCAGGAGAACAGAGATATGTCTGAGCTCTGCACAGGGCCCTGGATGTACTGATCAGGCTGTGAGGAGCCTGTGCTTAGAAGGAAGCTGAGCAGGCTGGGGAGGAACCACTCAGAGCATTAAGGAGAACCATGCCCAAGGCTCACACGTGCCAGGAATAAGACCTGTTCCACCAGCAAGGGTAGAAAAATGACATGGATGGGGCAGTAGGCAGGTTACTACAGAGACATCTTACCTCAGTAGTGGTGAGAAATTAACCAAACGTTACTCCAGAAGCACCCAATGAGCCAGAAAAGTGAAGCCCAAAAAGATCAGTGTATTTCCAATAACTTAATTTCTTCCCAGAGCAAAATTCAGGAGTATGGACAGGTCTTCAGCATCCAACAAGACAAAATTCTTATTTTAGTTAATATATTTAGTGGCAATAATAATTTGGTATCCATTTAAGTATTACCAAGAGGGCTAAAGAGAAGGAAAATAGCCCATAGTAAATCAAAACCAATCAGA
Organism: Thryonomys swinderianus; assembly: GCA_004025085.1. Taxonomy (NCBI): domain Eukaryota; kingdom Metazoa; phylum Chordata; class Mammalia; order Rodentia; family Thryonomyidae; genus Thryonomys; species Thryonomys swinderianus. Next base: position 12,392 of record PVIC010000369.1, read on the forward strand.
ACTAACAGAGATGTTAAATTAGCAAATAAGGGCATGCAGCAGTTACTAAAACTATATTGATAATGAGAACTGGAAAATATTTTTTAAAAAAGTAAAATCAAACTCTGATTGTACTGAAAATTTTGTTGTTTGAAACCAAATAAACGATCCTGAATGAGATAAGTGGGAGATTAGATATTAAGGCAGAAAAGGTCAGTGACTTCAAAGACATAGCAACAATCAAGCCAAGTGAAACTCAGAGAGAAAAGTCAGTTTAAAAAATGTAAATGTACTGCCAAGATGTGAATCAACTTCCAGCAGCCCAGTATCCCTGTCACTAGTGTCCTCCAAAGAGAAGAGATACAGGGGTCTGAAAAATAATATGTGAAGTAATACTATCCCCAAAACTTGCCAAACTTGATGAAAACTAAATCCACAGATCTAAGATTAACAAACTCTAAAGACATAAAACACAAACAAAACTGCACCCAGACATCTAGTCAAATTGTTCCTAATCAGTCATAGAGAAGGTCTTAAAAGTAGCCAGAAAATACAAAGACTCGTTAAGCCCAGAGCATCAGCAAGGATGGCAGAGGCTTCTTGTCAGAATCGAGTAACAGACCACAGACGCCTGCGACGCTGAGGGCTGACAAAGGCACCGAGGCCACTGACCGAGAAAGGACAGCCTCAGGAGCAAACGGGACTGGAAAACTTGACCATTCACAAGCCTAAACAAGATAAACTTAGATGGTAATCCCAGGACCTTGGGAAACCGAGGCAGGAAGATCACAAGTCCAAACCTAGTGTAGGCAACTCAGCAACTTAAAAAGTAATAAATAAAAATTTTTAAATTAAACTAAAACAAAAAAATTTTAAAGGGAAGCTGAGAAGTGTGAAGGCCTTTGGTTACATCCCTAGTTCCACTAAAAAAAAAAAAAAATCCCAGCATGGTGGCTCACATCTATAATCCCAGCACTCAGGAGACAGAGGCAGGAGGATTGCTGTGAGTTTGAGACCTGTCTGGGCTGCATAGTGAGTTCAGGGCCAGCCTGAACTACAAAGGGAGACCCTGTTTCAAAAAAATAAATTAAATAAATAAATAACTTGAGCCATACCTCACACTATAAAAGTAACTTTACACAGAATGTTAACAACTAAACAGGACATCTAAACCTATAAAACTGCTAGTGGCAAACTGGAGAATACTGTTTTTCCCTTGAGTTAAGCAAAGATTTTTTGATAACCTCAGCCTGTAAAAGAGTAAACTAATATGTTAAACTTTAAAAAGTAGTATGTATTTACCTAATACTTATTTGTGATTACGTTAAAGCCTTATTTATACTGAACATTGCAAGGTTTAAAACAAAATTGAGAAGATTACAAAAGAAGGTACCAAGGAACTTCCTTCACAAGGTTATGCTTTTTAATTTTAAGTTTGTACTTTTATTTTAACTTTTAATTGAAAAAGCTTAATAAAATTATGCTTTTTAATTTAATTAAATTTTTATACAATTCATATTTTAGAGTCTGTAAATACTAGGAATTTATACACATAATCTTACATAGGAGGGTATGTTCATAAAATTGTAGTCAGTACACAGCGTGTTGATGAATTTCCATCTGAAATTTACTGTGCTTGTGTTAAAGAAGATAAATCTAAAATAAATTTAAATTTAGACAAGATAGTCCTACAAAATTTTCACTTACTACCACAGAGTGGATAACATACCCTAGGTCACTGATAAATAAGCTGTTCCAGCCAGGATTTCAATGACCAACATTTTATGTGACGCAGGGTACAGGGGCAAGGCCTGAACTTGGGCGTGACACTGCTATTTTAAGGCGAAGTTGTTGAACCTAAAATCCCTCATTTAAAACAGTCATTTAATGATTATCATAAATTAAGAACTAATTTAAAAGTATATTTTGACATTAAAAGCTTTGGTTTTCCATTAAAGTTCTTCAAAACAATGAGGGATTTAAAAAGTCACCCAGAGATGAAGAGATAGTATTCGCGATGCAGCGACCTGAGGAAAGGCTTGTACTCTGCGCACAGCTGTCCCTCTCGTCTGAGGTGGACTCGTTCCAAGACACCCAGGGGCTGCCTGAAACTCCAGATAGTGCCAAGCCCTGTAATTTAAGTCTTTCCCATCTTGACTAAGCACCTACCCCATACCGTGGCGGTGCCTTTTGCAATTTGAGGTGTGGTGGCAGAACGAGCATGAATTTGTTTTTGTTTTTCCACCCTTTCAGAAATGGGAGTCTCATTCCTACTGCAGCAACCCCAGGCATTTTCTTATTAAGTCAAGAAGTTTTACTTTTCCTCTTAAAGAAATGACTTTTCTTTTCTTTTTTCTTTCTTTCTTTTTTTTTCCCTGTAGTACAAAGAATGAAACCCTAGACCTTGCACATGTTGCACAAATGCAGACCTACTTCCTCAGCCCTTTAAAATATTTTATTTTGGGCAGGGTCTCCCTGAGTACTCAGGCTGGCCTTGAACTTAGGGCCTCTTCAGTCGCTAGGATTAGAGGCAAAGGAGCCACTGTGTGGCTGTCCTTTGGCACATTAGACTGTCAGCCTCACTGCTCTCTTGCTCTGAAGTCACTCCGGAGAAAAATGCAGGTGACGTGAACTCAAGCGCTGTGACACTGATGCCCCAGACCTGGTCCCCACGGTGGCTGCTCAGTCGTAAGTGGGTCCTGCGCCCAGCCTGGACGTGCTGAACGAAGGGATCGTTCATGTCCTGGGCTCGAGGGTGCAAGATGGCACAAGACGTCACCATGCTGCTACACTGGCACACAATTTAAAAAGACCTAATTCTTTATGCTGGAATTTTCTGTTTAAGATTTCTGGACTTGGGTCGAACCTGGGTAATGGGAACTCTTGGATAAGAGGACTACTGTGTACAACCAGTGAGCTATCAAAACCTAGTGATAGGGAAACAGCCCCCATGGGTGAAAATACCTCTCCAAAGAAGTTATCCTGGTGTTAAGTAAGCACATGAAAAGACGCTCAGTCTCATCCGTCCCTGGGAAAATGAACACCAAACTGTAATCAGATACCACTTTCTTCCTATGATAATGGGTAAAATTGAAAGGATTCACAGGAGCAAGAGTTGGCGAGGATGCAGAAGAACTGGAATTCTCATACAGTGCTGGTGAAATGGACAATGGACGACCATGTTGGCAAATGGGTTGATGATTTTTACAAAGTCAATCACACCGAACAGTATGATTCAGCCATTAGATACTTATCGCTGAAAATCTAAAACATATAATCATCCAAAGACTTGAGTGAATGTTTACAGCAACTTTATCTATTAAAGCTTCAAACTGGAAATAACTCAAATGGGCATCAATTGATGAATGGAAAACAAGTTTTGTTTCTGTACACACAGAAAAATGTGTGTGTACAAGGATGTGTGTGTGTGTATATATATATATATATACATATACATATATATACATGATTGATAAAACATGATGAATTTGAAAATAAACTGAGTGAAAGAAGTGAATGAAATAAATTATGTACTGCATGATCTAATTTATGTAAATTCCTAGAAAATATAGACTAATTTATAGTGACAGAAAACAGATTAGTGACTGTAGGGGGCAGAGACGGGGGTATATGAAGGCAAGATCGCAGAGGGGCATAAGGAAACTTTGGGGTGATGGGTATGGTCATTATTGTGTATGATGATGGTTTCACAAGTATAGATATGGAACAGAAGCTATCAAATTGTACACTTTAAATATGTATAGACTGCAGAATGTCACTTATACTTCAGGAAAGGTATTTGTCTTCTAAAAATCAAAGATTGGTCTAATTGATGACTATTGAATAAGTCATGAAAGATAGAAGACTGAGGTTGAGGGTGAACACAAATGTCGTATGTTGAAAGCTCTTTTTAGTGCTATTGAGAGAACAGAACATCTCACCAGCGGTCAGATCAACAGACATGCTGACCATCTAAGCGTTGGGGTCAATCCGCATCAGCTCCCCCAGTTAGAGTCCAGAGGCAGGTTTCTAAGACATACTCTGAATGAGAGGGAAAACTCAGTAATTTAAAAAGTAAGTTGTATCCAGAATTTCAAGAGCAAAGCAGTTTGTAGCAAAAGGTTGATGCTCCTGGAATTGTTGAGACACCACTTAGAGATACAGTGGTCCATGCGTCACCTGGCAACATGGCCTCATTAACCTCCTAAGGACTGAACGGGGTTTGTAGGCAGGAAGCCTTCTGCTTCTTCCTGCTGGCTTCATCTGCCTGGCACGCAGTGCGCTGTACCAGGGAGGCAAGAGCTGAATTCGTTTTAAAATTGCAGCCCATTTAGGGAGAATGAAGCCATGATGTGTGAATGCCAGACACTTGAGATGTTTTCTCTTTTCATTAATTTTTTCCTTCTTAAATATTTAATGCTTAGGGATTTTTATTTCAACGCATCATACAAAACACAATGGGCTGATGTGGCAGGACTTCTTCCTTGCATTGGCTGTGCCCCTGATATTATTTTTAAGATTTTACCCTATGTATCCAGAGAGGTCCGGTGGACAGAGTATGGGAGTTATAACCCCATTTTAGTATCTCCCTCTATAGCCTTGGGCAAGAGCCACTAATCTGCTGTCTCTGCTTCAATAGCTATAGAACAGGCATCATAACTTACACAGCCCACCAGAAAAAGTGAAATACAGCTAATTAGTGTCAGTAATCTGGCTGGAAGGGAGGAGTTAAAAGTCATTGTCATTAAAATAACTTTTCACCTTAAAAAAGTTAAAAGTTATTATCGTTGTAGTATTATGCAAATGACCGCTAACTCTGACATCAGAAACAACCGATTTGTGGGCCAGACTAGAACACAGAGCTTTCTGATGAAGTCAGACCTGGCGTGGACCACACAACACACAGTCATTACCGGGAGTCTCTCTTCTCTAAGACCACAAAATACGGTGTGTTCCACATAAAGTTTGCGAAGCATCCCTGACCACACTAGGACATGGGACGACATAGAAAGCAGCCTTCCATTCTCGGCCTCCACATCCATAGGGATACCAATCACAGATGGAAACTGTCCCAAACCATTTTTCTTTCCTAGACATAGATTTCTTTTCTTGCCATTCTTACCTACATGAGCACTATTTACATAGCATTTGCATACTATTAGGTATAACATTAGCCTACAGATGATTGAAAGTGTGGAGGAAGATACATACATTAAGGCACATACATTAGCAAATGCTATGCCGTTTTATGTAAAGGATCTGAGCATCTTCAGACTCTGGCACCCACAGGGACGTCTGCAGCTGATCCTCCCCACATACTGAAGGGTAACTGGTTATACAACCAGACATCAGGGGATTGATTACATAAAATTCAGCAAAAGATGCTGACGGGGCTGTGGATTGAGAGTGAAGGTTCAGGAAGCCGGCCGCAACCCACCAATCCTCCTCCCCAACCATAGGAGTGAGGACTCCTGTCTCCCCCCAGCTCCTTCCCAGAATGCAGCAGCAATCAGAAGGACCGTCTTTGTGCCCTCCTGCAGGCCCCTCTGTCACAAGTCCACCGTCTTGCACTAAGGCCTGACAATTGAGTCATGTCCAACTGGCATAGGACGAATGAAGCCCCGAGTGAATGGAGTGAACTCTGAAAAGCCAAAATCCACAAGTCACAGAGTTTCCTCTCACTGCCAGTGGCTGGAACAGGGTTCTCAGCCATCTCCACTCTCTCAGAAAGAGGAAATTAGTGAGGTGAATAAGATGACAGATGAAGCAGAGTGACTTGATGATTTTTTAAGGAAGCCGATGGTAATACATTAAAAGTTGACAGTTAACTACATTTAGTCTACTTACCATGGTAGTAGTGAATATAATCATAAGTCAGTTTGAACGACCTAGAAACTTTAAGAATTGGAACATTTCAAGAGATAACAAGATTACCTAATGTGGGGAATTGCCAGCCAAAGAAAGTATGACAATGCCTAGACTTGAAAGTCACATGAGACGATGCTAGCATTTGACTGAGTCTGCTAAAGTCCACATGTTGGAATCTTAGGCCCTGGTGAAACTGTATTGAGAGATAAGACCATGGAGAGATCAGCCAGGAGGGCTCTGCTTTTATGGGTTAATCCAACGCTGTTGGGATGGGCTCACTGTCTCGAGAGTAGGTTTGCTATACAAGCAAGCCAAGCCTTCTCTTGCTCAGCCATTCCTACAGGATGTTTCTAACCACGATGTGAAGCAGCATAAAGGTTTTCACCAAATGCAGTCCCTTCATCTTGGCAGACAGACACTGGAACCACTGAGCTAAATCCCTGGCCACAATCCCTTCATCTTGGATTTCTCAGCCTCCAATTTCATAATCCAAGTAAATTTCTGGGTAATTATGAATTACCCTACCTATGGAATTCTGTGATAGGTGCACAAAGTGGACTGAGGAAGAAGAGAAAAAGAAGCATACACACAGCAGCCAATATGCAATCATGGACTGAGATGGGGGTCTGTATTACCCCCCAGGGCTAATGCATATGAGAAGTTATATTTGTAGTTTGGAAGATAAAGAACATTTTAGAAAGAAAGGATCATATCTGCTTTGTGTTTTAGAATTTGCTTTTTCATTCTTATAACAAGTGTTTTTTGGTGTGCATCATTATGAGGTAACGACTAGCTGAGTCTCAAGAAGAGAGATCTAGCTGTGGGAATGAGAAACTGAACATTACATGTTGTGACAAAGGGGTGACACCCATCAGAAAAAGTGATTGCCAGGGGAGGGACATGGAGCTTTCTCAGTTAAGTTCACACCTGGTCTGGGTCTTGGTAGCTAGATCAGTTTAGGAGTCTACTAGGCCAGGAAAAGTAGAAAGCCCTTTCAAGACAAAAGAACAGTACCTACACCGTCTCTGTGTCCTTGACCTCGTGCCGCAAGGGGAGCAGGAAAACAAGATTCCTCAAGCTTAGTGGCTTCTTGCAGCAACCATTACGTCTCATGAGTCTGTGTGTCAGCCAGGCCGTTCTGCTGATCTGAGTCTGCCCAGGCTGACCTGGATCAGGCTTGCTGACAAACCTGAGGTCAGCTAGTGGGTCAGCTGAGGGATCTGGTCAGAATTGGCCTTGCCTGGAATGACTCAGACTGCCCTTGGTTTCTCCTGGTCCAGAGGGCTAGCTCAGGCATGCTTTAATAACAGAGACAGAGGTCGAAGAGACAGCAGAAACGCACAGGGTCTCATTAGGCCCAGACTCAGAATCTATGTTCAGTTACTCACCTACATTCCATTGGCCAAAGCAAATCACTTTGATGGAAAGAGCTCATCATCCCTTGATGGAAAGAACCAAGTCACATTGTAAGCAGAAAAGGTAATCAATCTACTTCTACTGTACCACCCAGTTACTAAGACATAAAAACATTTGGCCTACTTCGGGAAGACCAGGACTTAGAGGAGGCATGAGCAAGTTCTGGGAGACAGAGAGAGACAGACATAAGCTAAACTTGGAAGAGTTGACTGGAGCTAGCTCACGGAGGGACTAATAAAGCACATTTAAAGACTTGAAATTTTTTAAGCAGTTGGAAAGCCAGCATAGGATTGAATGATCATATTTGAGTTTTAGAAGATATATAACAAAGCACTACCTGATGGGAAATAAGTGGACTTTGAAAAATGAATTATGAGTGAGCTGTATGGTGCACACCTAGATTCCCAGAATGCTCTGATATCTCTTCTTTTCCCATAATAAAAAGCCAATTTGGGTGAGCCCATGTTGACTCAGAATGACAGTCACATTTGCTATGTTCCCCATTGGCTAAGAGAAACCGTGTGGGTACATCCTGGTCACTGAGGGAGAATCACAAGTGTCACAAGTTGCCTGAACTCTCACATGGACTCTGTGAGCTTCTTTTTCCATCTGTACTGTTTCCTGTGTACTATGTGATTGTTGGGCCAGGAGAATAAGGGCTAAAGCTGAATCACAGAGTAGAGAGCTGGAAGAAACCAGGCTCCAGAAGGCTTAATAGAATAAAGCTACCATCTTAGTCTTGGGCCTCCTGCTTGCATTCTGACCTTCACAAAGGAAAAATAAACAGATCCTCTGTTGTTTGGAGACCTCGTTGTCCACAGGTAAGCCTATCCTGAACTGATTCTGCTATAAGGGGAAAAGAACCCTAAGATATGTTTGACTCACACTGTGGTTAGGCCAGGGTAAAAGCAAAACTCTAAGGCAAGTTCAAACGTTCTTTCGCATAGCTGATCAAGTTGATGCTGCTTATGAAGAAATAAAAAGAGAACTAAAACAGTAAAACTCATAGAAGAAAACGCAGAAGTCAATCTTTGTGACCTTGGTTTCTTAGGTATGACCCCGACACCAGAAGTGACAAAAAAAAGAAATATATAAATTGGACACCAAAATTTAAAACCTTTTTGTTTCAAAAGACACCATCACGAAAATGAAAAGGCAACCCATGGAACAGGAGAAAATATGTCATGATCTGGTAAAATGCTTGGATCCGAATAATACGAAGAACTCTTACGGCTCAACTCTAAAAAGACAACCAGCTTTAAAATGCACAAAGAACTCACAGACATTTAAACGTTCTCAGACATATCCCCTCCCCAGCCCTTTAGCAGTAGAGAGGCGATCCCATCAACCTAACAAACAACGTCACTGGTGAGTTTAAACAAGGAACTAGGTGTGGAGTGCTCCTCTCTCCCTCTCCAGCGCTTTGGGCGTTTCCCTGAGCTCCTCTTATAGGTGTCCCCTCGGGGCTGGGGTCAAGTGCTGCCTGAGGCTGGGTTGGCCTCGGTCGGTCCTGGGAAGCTCAGTGCCGGAGACGCACCCTACATCCCCTAATGCATTCATTCAGTGACCAAGGTGGGATTACGGCTTCAGATGCAGACCCAGTTCTTAATTGATGTTTGTGTCAAATAGAAAAGAGATTCGACTTTTAGTAACCCCTCTTAAAATCCTAAAGATTGCATTATCATTTAAGGTGACAAACAGATAAAGCATGATGACTACGTAGTCCCTCTGATAGAGAAATTACATTAAAATCACAGTGGATTTGTTTCCTTCCCTTCTCCTTCTTCCCTTGCCTCGTCTTCTACACGAGAAGCTCAAAACCAAACAGCCAGAGCCTTAATGGCTGAGCTACAAGCTCTGGGCAGCTGGGAAGTGGGGGGAACCCTGGAAGCCCCACATTGTCCCCGCATTGGTGTTAACCTAAAGCAAGTGGAAAGGCATCAGAGGAATGCAGCCCCGAACGAGGGGAGGACTGGGAAGACCAGCACCCTGCTTGAGAGCCAAGAAGAAAGTGACTGAGTGTGAGAAGGGGCGAAGCGGAGGCAGAGACGAGCGTCCGCCACGTTCCCAGGAGCCTCTGGTCACATATAACCCACACCACGATCCTGCCACAGGAGGCGCTCTTACCCCTCGGGTTCCATATATGGACAGACTATGAGGCTCAGAAACACAAAGCACTTTGCGTGAGGTCACACAGCTAGCAAGTGGCGGTGCCAGTATTTAAAACCATTTCTCTCTGCTGCTAAAATCTGGGGTTTTTTGTTTTTGTTTTTTTTAAACACCAGCTGACCCCTGGGAACATGAGCAAAGTAAGAAATAGAAGTTTGAGAGAGAGAGAGAGAGAGAGAGAGAGAGAGAGAGAGAGAGAGAGAGAGAGAGAGAGAGAGAGAGAGAGAGAGAGAGAGAGAGATGATAATGCTGAAGTTTTCAGAGCTGACGCAGTTTGAGTAAACGCAAAGTTGAGGGTGTGGCCGTGAGTGTCGATGGCTGTGCTGGATGGAAGTGGAGCTGTTCTGTGTGGATGTTAAGGGTCTTCGGTGTAGACACCTGTTGGATGAGAACTGCATGGAGGGTAGGAGACTGTCTAACAGAGGTCAGGAAGCAAAGCCCTGAACAGAAGTTGGGAGAGAACTGGAGGCTGGAATATGTGGACGGTTGGGCACAGGCAGGTGATGGTAGCCATGGGACTGCCACATCTGAACCAACCCGAGGGATCCGCGGAATTCTGAGATCTCTTTTTCACGTTTTTCTCTACAAGGACTATGTTACCATTTCACACGGCCTTGGGAAGCTTCATGTAGTTCACTGCAGAAGAACTAGAGTGGAGGGTTTATTGGAATTATTTTTCTGGTCAATCATAAAAAAAGTGGCACAGGAGGTGCCTGAGTCCCTGAGGGTAGCCCCTGGATACAACCAAGACATGCCATAAACACAAGAGGGACCAGGCGGTCACCAGCACCACTCAGCAGTTCGCTTTAGAGCAAACTGTTTTAATAACTAGAAGGAGTGCACTCGCAAACAACAATCAAAGGTACAGTTCAAGAAATGAAGAAACCTCTAAGTCACTTATTACCATCGAATATTGTACCTTATAGGTAATTATATGCGCTATGCTTTTGTGTGATTGACAGCACTGATTTGCTCATGCCCCGTAGGCCATGTACCGCACAACACGACTATGGTGACACCAGGTGACAGATTTTCAGTTCCACTATACTCTATGGCCACCAAAGCATTGTTTGGTGGCACACGGCTATTCCGTCCTAGACACTGTAAGGGTGCCATGAATATGTATCGCTGCCAGAAGTAGCCACTAAAGTAACAAAGTGTTAGTAGTCATGGTTACTGTGTAAGAACTTGATTTTATGGTCTAATTTTAAAATAACTCATTGTCCCAGACTTTCTTGATTACTTCAGATCAAACGTTAGAGTGACTAATTGAGATACCTGGCCACTTACTGTTGCGGACTTCAAAGGTCCTTTATTCCTACTTTCTTGGTCACTTGCTGAGCTACAGTGTGTGTAGAAATGTGACCATGAGTGATGGTAGGGAGTGGGGTAACCCTAGCATGCTGAAGGGCTTATTATGTTGAGGGCCTGAGTCAGAGAGGCTTGGGACTCTTTTATGGGTTGAGAGACCCAGAGCAGTGTGTTATATGTTTTATCCTCAGTTTCTCTTTAGGAAAAAGGATAAGATAAGTCCTGAAAGATGGAGAAAAGAAAGTTGGGCAAGCTGAGCAGAGTGGTGCCTTCCTGTAATTGCAATCCCTGGAAGACTGAGGCAGGAGACTCACTGTGAGTTCAAAACCGCTCTGGACTATATAGTAATACATTCAAGTCCATCCTGAATTTCATAGTGAGACCAAATTAAGTGTAAAATAGAAGCTGAATATAGTGATCCACCTGTAATACCAGCAGTCTGGAAAGCTGAGGAAGAATGATCACAAGTTCAGTTAGGGCAACCTGGTGGCTTAGACTTTGGCCCCTAAATAAAAAATTCAAAAGGACAAGGAGATATAGCTTAGTGTGAAGGCCCTGGACTCAGTAGCACCTCAAGAAAATATAAATAATATAAAAATAAAATGATGGGTAAAAGAGTTTGAAATAATTTCTCAAAGTGTCTTCATTATTTATTACTTAATCTGAACCAATTGACTTTATATTCACGGCAGTGTAAATAATAATTAGTGTTCCTACTATTTCAAATAATTGGCAATGATTTGCTGTTGTATCAGAACTATTAGACACAGAAAATGTTTTTAAAGTCATTAAATAGATTTATTTTAATATCAATTCCCTAAGACATAAGAGTGAGACTTAGTGAAATTTACTGAACATATGATAAAATGCATACTATATTTCTGTAAAAATAGATACAGATTTCTGGGGCTAGAAACAGCAAAACTAAGGACAGGCAATTCCTACCCATGTAGTTCCCATGAAGAGGCACATACGGTGGCTGGAATAAGGGAATGTTTGCAGCCGGATCATGGAGCCTTTTATCATTGTTCTGCAAACAGATCTTCATCTTCAACAGCTAGAACCAAGCCAGAGAAGCAGAAAAGAAGCCTCGAGTGAGTTCATGTTTTCTGGCAGAAGCCTTACTAAGGCAAAACAGCTATGTGTTCCAAGGTATGGCTTCTCAGTTGCCTTTCTAAGCAGACAGCGCTATATAATAATTTAAGATACATTGGGCTGCAAATAATGAGAGGCTCAAAAACAGTTTAATGCACTGCTAATAAAATAAAATAGTGCATCGTCGCTCACAAGATAGGGCCATTCCAGGGCTCGGTAGTTCAGGACTTCAGGCACAAAAGCCTCAGCTGCTGTCCGTTGTGCCTTCGGGCCAGAGTCCCAGGCTCCCAGCATGGCAGCCACAGATCCAGGCTTCACGCAGAGCCCTGACTCCATCAAGCTCCGAAACAGGGATGGTTCTCTCCACGTGTCTTTATGAGAAGGTACCTAGGACACTTCCTAGAAAACGTCTCCTCCAGCCCCACTGGCCAGCACGACTCTGTGTGCCCCTTTCTTTTAGGACTCTGGAGTCATCCTGGTGAATTTATACCAGAAAAGATCCACCACGGGGTCTAGGGAGAGAGCCAGCCTCCCATCATGATGGCCATCAGACACCTGAATAAAACCGGGGCTCTGACAGTAGCGGGAAAGGGGAATGTGAGTGAGGCACTGAAGTTAACCCCCACGGTGAACAGTATGTGGAAAGCATCGCAGGTTTGTCTCGGATAATTGACTTGGTGTTATTTGTCTTTACATGGAGGGTTTCAGAAAGGCTGGCTCTACCGTGACCTGTGCCTTTTGCTGCAGTTACTTAATTTTCCCTGTTTCTGCAAAAAGTGGATGGTAACAAAGTATGGGGGTGAAAGATTATTCTTGGAAAGCGCTTACTAGAATGCCTGGCAGATAGAAACCACTCAATTCGTGTTAACTGTTAGTCTTTCACTCTTCACAAATATGCTCACGTGGCTGACGGCCAACCACGGACCTGAGACTCAAAATCTGACGCACACCCCAGTCCTTGCCTCTCTACTGCCCTGGCATTCCTGTTTCTGTGCTGTCCTCCCCCAGGCCTGATTCACAGCCACAGCCTGGTTAGTTACGGCAGCCTCTCCCTTCCTCCCTCTTCCCCAGCTAGGCCAGGTGAACCCTGGATCCGAGCTCAGGGTGTTGATATGACGTCTACTGTTTGCAGTTAGATCAGTGGTTTTCCTCCCAGCTCCCCTGGAAATCGAGGGAACGAAGGCCATGGAAACGTCTAGGTCTGGGCAGAGAAAGGAAAAAGAATAAGCCAAGCCTCTGGGACTCCCCTACTTCAAGCAGAGCAGACCCCTCCTCTGAGCCTTACATATTAGGGCTTTGTGTTAGATGCTTCCACAGGAAGAGTTCTGCTGCTGCTAGAGAGCATAGAAAGCGTGAGTGGGACAATCCCCACAGCGGAGTTCAGAAACTTTTAGAACCTCGCTAGCTGTGCCCATGTCTGCCGTTACAACCCCCAAATGCTTCACAATGCTCCCCTCCCCTGCAGGCTTCTCCTGCTCTCTGCCTCCTTCATAGGCACCTTTCAAAGAAGTGGTCTAAGGACCCTGAAAAATGAGTGTGACAGTGGATCTTTCACACATCTGCTACTCTTCAACCCCCAACTCAATAACCTCACACTCCAAGGACCAATTTCTCAGCGCCTTAGAAAGCTGTCATTAATTCCACACTTGGCAATAAGCTTCATCTATGTTCAAAACCCTGTTTTCCAGAAGACATGTTCTTTTGAGCCAATTTCTCTATCAGGAGTCCTCAAAGTGTGGTCTGAGGACTCCATGGGTTCCTTAGCAATGGTCTATGGAATCTGTGGGTCAAAACTGTTCTAATCAACTAAGTTATTATGTGTCTCTTTCGCCCTTCATGCTCCCACAACTGTACAGGAGCCCACAGGATGTGTGACAGCGTGATAGATCTAATCCAGAAGTAGAGAGAAGAATCCATCTGTCTTCAGTTAAGCCACACCTTAGAAATTTGCAAAAAGAAAAACATGTTACATTTCTCAATGAATATTTTGTTTTGAAAAATAAGTTTGTTTTCATTAAGAAATATACATAGTCCTATGTAAATTTGTTAATTTTAATTAATTTAAATATAAATGTTTTCTTCATTTTAGTTTCTTAGATGATAAATATTGACAGATACAGCCCATGTGAATGTTTTTTGGACTCTTCAATAACTTGTAAGAATAAGAAGGCATCCTGAAGGTGAAAAGTTTTGAGACTCTCTGCTCTATACTTCTTTGTTCTAGGGCTCCCCAGCATAGTACACTTTGTGTTCCACAATGGGATCTAGAACATTCCACGCACAACACAGTTCTGTGACAGCTAGAGTGAGGAGTTGGTTTGGAAAAGATCCCAGACCTATTGGAAAATCTATTGAGTCAAAAACCGTGCAATTTTGTTTACATATTGATTTTTTTTTTTTTGAGACAGGGTCTTGCTTTGTAGTTCAGGCTGGCTCTGCACTCACTATGTAGCCCAGGCAAGCCTCAAACTCAGCAATGCTCCTGTCTCTGCCTCCCAAGTGCTGGGATTACAGATGTGAGCCACCACGCCCAGCCATATTGAATTTTTTTTGAGAGAGAGAGGGTCTCACTTTGTAGTTCAGGCTGGCCCAGAGCTCACTATGGAGCCCAGACAAGCCTCAAACTCAGCAATTCTCCTGCCTCTGCCTCCCGAGTGCCGGGATTACAGGTATGAGCCAACATGCCCAGCATTGCAGTATGTGGTACTGATTGCTGGTGAGCGTGAGTCACCATGCCCGGTATTGCTCCAAGTGGTTACCCAGGATCAAACTAGGGACCTTGTGCTTGCCAGGCAGGCGCCGGAACCACTGAGCTAAATTTGCTGGCCCTACATATTGAATGTTTTTATAAAATGCAGCCATTACAAGATGCTATTTTTAAAGTTTTAACTATATTTCATCATATTTGATAGATTTAAAAATTATTATCCTGAAGGATCTGTCCGAAGAATGGTTGCAGCCCTCATTTTGCCCGTTGTGCCTAAGTATATCGGGTGTACCACACGACACAATTCAATAAAATGTGACACTTTGAAGAATAGTTGGGAAATATGTAATTAGTTCCCTGACTTGGACCATTACTGTTCAGAATCCCTTTTTTGCCTTCTTGCCATTATTCCTCAACTTTTCCCAGTTAGATAATTCTTTATTAGAGTGCAGACCATTTGCTAGACTATGAAAGTTAAAACTCAAAGAAAACCCGAGATCATCAAGTCGAAACCTCTCATTAAAAAATGAACACAGGCCCAGCATGTTAATTACCTTGCTTAAGGTCACTCATTAAATAGCCCAGCAAAAGCCTCTCGCTCTAGTCTTTACCACACTCTTGTCAGACGGTGTATTCATGCACTGGTGAAGAACTCCAAGTGCATAGTAATGTTAGACTCTAAGTGAATCACCGATACGGACAGTGATCTTACTGATTGGTAATTTGATTTACTGAAAAGCACTGGATACCAAAGAGCCTGCCCATGAGTGCAGGAACCTTTCCAACACACCCCAGTTCAGGCTGCACAAGTAGGGAGGGAGGCAGGGCCCCGGCTCCACTGGACTTTCTCCTCCGCTTTCAAAGGCAACACAGGCCTGGTATCAGCAGCCAGCAGAGTACTCATAGGGTGTCACTGGAAGCCAGACGCAGAGGATGACTTTCCTGGCACTCCCTTTGGTCCGTTTCCAAACTCCTGCCAGGCCTCTGGCTCTAAGCCTTCTCCTGGCCTCCCTCTCCACCCTGTCTTTTTAAATATATAGATACAGATTTTTTTTTTCCCAGTGGAGTAAGTGGCCTTACTAAGTTGCCCAGCCTGCCCTCTGACTCCTGAGACTCCCACCTCAGCCTCCCAGGTAGCTGACGTCACAGACATGCGCCCCTGTAACCCACAATGCCTCCCAACCTGTGTGTGTGGCTACTCAAACTTACAGCGCCTCCCTTCCGTTCGCTGGCCTCCCGGCCCAGCCAACTCTTGCCACTCAGCACTGCCCTGCTACCCCATCGCCTCTGGGAACCTTCCCTTCCCCGGCCGTCCCACGTCCCACCCACCCAGGCTGGGTCCGAGCCCCCTGTGCGTTCTCACGACACCTGTGGCTGACTACCTGTTGCAATATGTCCCATCTTCCTCTTGCACCAAAATCAAAGTTCCTTGAGGACAGGGTCAGTCCTGTCACGGCCCCTCCTGGAACAGCTCAGGGCCTGGCACCTACTAATCTCCTGACTGAATGATGCGCAGTGCTGATGAGTAGTAGCGTTGTTAGAAACACAATGTGAGCCATTCATGTAGTTTGAGATTTTCTTTTAAAAAAAAAAAAAACCTTCCTATTAGTACCTGTCTGTAATACATGCATACATTTCCCACGGGAAGTTGGTACCTATGTGCAGTACACTTCGGGTCCTTCCACTCACTCCTTCTCCCTCCCCTCCCTCCGTCTCTTGTTACCCTTTCCTCAATCTCTTGACCCCTTTTACATTTGCAAAAATCTATTTCCGTGTTTTATGGTATCTGTCTTTTATTTTGCTCTTTAGCTTATTTAATTCTTTGGGTTCCTCATAGAAGAGAACCATGCAATATGTAAGCTTGTGAAATCTGACTTACCTTGCTTAATATTCTGGCCCCAAGATGCATCCATTTTCTTACAGATCACTCAGATTTATCCCCTGTTATGACAGATTAGTGCTTCATTGTGTATAAGTACATTTCCTTTATCCATTCATCTGCTGATGGACACAGAGGCTACTTCCAAGATTTATCTACTGTGAGTTGTGCCACCATAAACACAGATCACTGGAACACTGTGTCTTTAACTCTTTGGGGAAAATAGCTAGAAGGGGAATGGCAGTTTTTAATTTTCTAATGGTCACACGTTAAAAAGCAAAAAAGAGACAGATTAATTTTGTTAATATATTGTTTAACCCAATAAATCAAAATATTTTGACATATAACTGATATAAGGCATTAGTAATAATATTTAAGTCTTTTTTCTTCAGTTTCACCTTCATCATCTGGTGTATATTTTACATTCCCGGTATATCACAATCTGTACCCCTGGCCATATTCCAAGGCTAACAGCTACTGTACTGGACACTCCAAGGAATATGTGTTGAGGATACAGCTGCACCCCCATGGGCCATGAGAGCTCTCTCCCCCGTACTGATTTTATGGACTCTGAACCTCGGTGCCCCACACCGAGCTGGCTTCTGGGAAATCCAGAAAGAAGCCATGCTATAGAACTCTGTGTGTGTGTGCATGTGTGTGTGTGTCTGCGCTCACACACATGTGTGTGTTGTGCGCGCACGCATGCGGACAGCACTGGGGATGCAATCCAGGGCCTCCCACATACTCAGCAAACGCCCTACTGTTGAGCTACAGCCCCAACCTACATCTTGCATCTGGAGCTTTGGAATAATGTTAACTTGAGGATACAAAACAACAGGCTAAACTCAACACTGAGGTAAGTCAGGCATCACCGGAAGGAGCACAGGGCGGAGCCTGCACACTCAGGAAGTAGCTGCCACCGCTGAGATTGTCGTGATGTTTCCCTGGGCTCCTCAGGAGCTGATTCCGTGTTTTGACAGACTAAATCCAATACCTCTTCTTAAACGGAAAGGATGTTTTTAAATTTCCCAAATGTCATATAAGGAAAATGATATATAACCAAAGGTCATCTAAGGAAAATGATAGCAGAAATAACTGATGAGTGACTTTATTCAAGTTTGTGCTAAATATTTAGATGACAGTAGGTCAGATGAAAGAATCTTTTATCCATTGGAATATCCATTTAAGGCCAAGCAGTTCCATGTTTGTCTAACATGAAATAGACATTGGATTTTTGTGTGAAATCACACTAAAAGCCAGATTACACATGCTAGATGACTCAGTTTCAGAAGCTATGATGGGGAGTCCTATCACTCGTATCTACAAGGAAACCACCATGTTTACTTTCTCTCTCTTATGTCTTCATTGTGTTGTTTGAATTGCTTTCTATCCACTCTGAAAAGTGAAAATTCAAATCAGACATGGTAACACACGCCTATATCAGCGCACTGGGAGGCTGAGGCAGGAAAGTCACAGATTGAAGCCTAGCCTGTGCAACTGAGCAAGTAAAATGATATAAAAGGCCTAAAAGTACAAAGTCAAAGTGAGACCCCGTTCCTCCCCTGCTCCCAGCCACTAGTTTTCCCTCTTAAAGACTACCACCTTTGCAAGTAATTCCTCAGCACTTTTGTTTGTTTGTTTGTTTGTTTTTGGAGACAGGGTCTCGCTCTGTAGTTCAGGCTGGCCCTGAGCTCACTATGTAGCCCAGGCAAACCTGGAACTCAGCAATCCTCCTGTCTCTGCCTCCCGAGTGCTGGGATCACAGGCGTGAGCCATCACACCTGACAATTTCCTCAGCTTTTAACACGATGTCTGCAAGAAATTCCATATGAATTGTTTTCCTTTTTCTTTTTCTAAACAAATGGTTTCACTCTACACATATTCATTGTGTATTTTTTTCACTTAATAAAATTTGAAAATCACTCTACATCTGTATTAGAAAAGCTGCCTCATTCTTTCCCAAGGCTGCATGGTATTTTTAGGCAGTGTATTAATTTATTTCTCCAGTCAATCAACATTTTAAATTATCTCCAGTATTTTAGAATGATAAAGAATGCCTCAGTCGGTAGCCGTGCCGTTATTTTGGTTCAAATGTGAATGTTTGTATCAGAAGCCTTTTTGAATTAGAATTGCTAGTGCAAAGGGTGCATGCCTTTTACATTTTGATTAAATTGTGCCAAGTTGTGTTCTGTAGAAAGTTTTGCTACCTTACAATTCCACTAGCACAGGGTGTCCTCATTAGCTGAGAGGTGGGAAAAATAATGTCTCATTTAGCTTAATAGGCTTTTCTCTTATTAGAAAACTTGGTCATCTTTTCATATGCATAAGAAGCTGTGTTCGGTTGCTTTTTTGTTGATGTCCTTTGCCTACTTTTCTGTAGAGTTTCTGAGCTTATGATTTGTGTAAGCTAATTAAGAAATAGGCTCTTGAGAGCTGGGGATATAACTCAGTGTTACAGTTTGCCTTGAACATCCAAAGCCCTGAGTCCAACTCCCGGGTACTGAATAAAAGAAAAAAGAAAGGAGGGAGAAACGAGACAGAAGGAAAGAAAGAAGGAGGGGAAGGAAGAAAATGAGGGAGGGAGGAGTTCTTGGTACTGTTTTAAAGTTTTACAATACATCTGTTCATCTTGCCTATTATAGTTTAGAATGCAAATGTCTATTTTAAAGTTTTAGATAGCCAGATTTGTGAATCTTTTACAGCTCCCTAGATGCCGGGCTAGTCATTCATTCATTCATTCATTCATCCAACAAACATGTGGAGAGGGCACCCTGGGTCCTGGGTGCTGACGCCCAACAGGATAGTACAGGATCCAACCGTATTGGGCTCACATGGTCTCTGTTTTCACAAAAGTGCTGTCCACACAGAACTCTATTTTTTTCGTGACTACTGGGTTCTCAGCAGGCTTCTTCCCTCAGGGTTAAATCACTGTAGGCTTTGGACCCAGCCGGTCCAGTCACTACTGTTAATCCTACTGCCGCAGCACAAAAGCAGCCGCAGACAATGTTAAAAATGAGCACGGCTGTGTTCTAATAAAACTTTATTAGTACTGAGGTTTGAGTTTTGAGTGATTCTCAAGTCACGAGCTACTCTTGTGTTTGTTGGCTTGTTACCCACGAGACACTCCCGGGTCCCGCGCTGGTAGCGCCGAGTGCCAGCCCGGCCAGAGCTGGCTGGGCCAGGACGCGCCCCTTGGAGTCGTTCCCCGCCCCGCCGCCTTGCACACGTGCGTGCCCCGGAGCTGCTTCGGAGTCAGATTGAGGCAGAACTTCGTTGCCCATGCCAACGGGGCTCCCGGCAGTAACGGCAGCGACGACACCCATTGCAACCTCCGCTCGCACTCGGGCGGGATGTCGGGGAACACCAGAGGCCGGCACTCAGCCTCAGGTCCTGCACCGCTGGGCTTCACCAGGCGCGCTGGGTCCTTGACAGAGCGCGGACCTGACTGAGTGAGGTGGCTCCCGGTGCAACGCTGCCCGGCTTCCGGGGGGGGGGGGGGCTGGGCCCCGCCCCCAACCCGGCCCCGCCCCCTCTCGGCCTAGGCCCCGCCCAGCTCTGTCCCGTCCATCCCGCTGCGCCTTCTTCCTCCTTTGCTGTGCCCTAACTTTGGGTCCCTTTCCTCCGCGGCGCACCGCACCCCCTGGGTGTTCCTGGGTTCCGCACTGGGATCTGTCTTCGCTGCGTGATGATTATTCGCAGAACCCGGAAGGGGCTCCGCGTACGGTGGATCCACTGAATCACCTCTTCCCGGGTCACCCACTTGGCATTGGGCGGGCGGAACCTGAACCCTCATAAACGTGGGCCGTTTTACTGCGAAACTTAGCCGCCTCGGAGAGGGGCTTCCCGCGGGATGCATGGGGGGAGGGGTCCTTCCCCAACAGCAGAACAGGACCTGAGTGCCCGCTGAGGAGGCCCACGGAGTGGCTTCGGTTTTCTCCTTCCAGCCTAAGAGAGAAAACCAAAACCCCTTAGGCCCGGAACATTATTCTCAGGCTCCAGTTTGGCCATTTCTGGATAATTTCATCGTAGCTGAATGTGTCTACATACTAACAAGGGAAGAAATGTGAAAATCTGGTGGTGAGAACTTACTCCCCCCCCCCATGTAATTTATGGAAAAATCTGACTTTTTTTCCAAAAATATTTCTACATAATATTTATACTTGAAAAGAACACAACTGAACTGTAAAAGAGATAATTATGCCTGTTAGGGGAAGCAGGACAGAAAAGCCTAAGTTGGCTTTCCCTAAATCAGGTAGAACCTGCCAGATTGCAGTCATTGAAAAGACCTGCAATTTCTGTTTTCTCTATGTCATCTACAAAATAGCTGTTCCTAAGGTTATGCCCCACTTTCGGACAACTTTTGGGGGTGAACACGGAAGAGCTTTGTATGAGACACAAGAAGACGGTTTGATGTGGTCTTTGCCTGTCGGGCAGTTAAAACCACCATTTTTCTTTCACGGTGGATAAAATTAAGCCTTATTATGACACAGGACCACATGGAGACAGAGCACGAACTCAGAAAAAGGTTTTGTATTTTTATATGAAATCAAAATTGTGGTGGTGGGAGCTGTTACTAATTTCTAGCTCTAAAATTTTTGTAAATTTAAGTACTACCCTGGCATAATCAAGCATTTAAATGCCTGTGTGTGTGTGTGTGTGCGCGCGCGTGTGTGTGTATTCATGTTCACGCACCCATGAAAAGCCCACACTATATAAAATTAACTTTTACTGTAGGTATTCAGAAGATTCCACAGGTATATTTAGAGAATCTACTGTTAGCCCAGATAGGTGCTAGAAATAGAATAAGATAAATAAGAAGTTTGCAGCCCAGTATGTTTTCTACTTACGTCTTCAGCTTCTATATGTATTTAGTATTTGAGGGAGGAAAAAACAGGTACGAACACATCCTGGGAGAGCTATATAGGGCACATAAAATAAGCCTGGCTTTGTTGAAAAGCATTCTTATTTCCTATGCAATTGGCATGTGGTAATTATATTTGCTTTCTAATTCCTAATGAGCACTTCTTAAGTAATTGGCACCCTGTTCTTGCTCTCCAGAACTAAGAATTACACTGGATAACCTCCTCGGAAGTGTGTAGGTATAATTTGATGAACTAGAAGGGGAAGCCATCCAGAGCAATTGAAATCAGTTTCCCTGGTGCATTTAATATTGGCATACCAAGAAAGGGAAGAGAAGTCATAAAGGTTCTGATTAAAAGGGAGTTTCTCAGGCATTCCAAGGGGTCCTTCTGTACATGGTCACCTGGGACAAAGTGGGCAAGGGCATCATATGCCCACGGCCTGCAACCCGGAAGTCTTCAACAGAGAACACCAGGAACTGCCGAGGTCAGCACGCCGAGGTCAGCAAAGCTAACCAGGCACAAAGTGGGCACTTTGCTAATGACCAAATTTTCTTAAATAAAAAAGATGCACCCTCTGAACTTTTTAATAATTCTTCAAGCAGTTTGTTATAGTTGGGAATGAGACATAAGAGCAGAGAGCACCAATAGTTTACGAGACGAGCGATATCACTTCCTTGATAGAGTTTTAACTTCAGCGTAGATATATTTTTCTTTAACCCAGTTTAGGTCTTTTTTAAGCAACAACATACTATCAGCTTATAAATAGGATTTATGGGAGAATAAAAATACATCATTACTTAAACAGAAGAAATTTGCTGTTGTTTCTTATTAGGAAGCAATGTTTCTGACACAGTTCAAATCACAAGAACCATTGTATTTTTGCCCAGTTAGAATTAAGAAAGCTCATGAATTTATCTGAGGGAAAGGATCACGTTCAAAAAAAGCAAGAGTGTCAAAGATGGCAAGCTCAGGCCATACCTTCACCCCTAGTATTCTATGAGGGCATCGAGATGACGACAATATCCCAAAAAAGAACTGACTTGTACCAATGCTAAACCACAAGACAGTCGGGACAAGAAACTTTACAGACGGTAGAGGCAGCATTGTGTGGAGGAAGTGGAAACTAAATGTAAACATCATAAACCGGGGCTGTGTTGAGTAGATCAGCTTAGGGAAGTCTGAAGGCTGAAGCCAGAGGTTGTCCCTCCTATCTGCGAGGCACTAGGCAAACGTCACAGGTAGCAGAATTGCTGGGTTCACGGACCCTGAAAAAATTGTCAGTACTTTCTGTAAGTTACTAATGTAACTGAAATGACTAAACCACTAAAACGACTAAAGGTACTAACAATGTAAGGATGTGAGAGGGTGGGGAGGAAGTGAAATGAAAACACTGAATTCTCAACTTAGGGAAGAGCTGACAGATTTTATCTGATTTGGAGAAATCAAGAAATAATTTGGAGTTGTGACAATCACCAAGAGTATGGAAAACAGACCTGATCGCAAGCGTTTATCCCTGGGGTACAAGATGAGAAAAGAGCGGCCATGGGTCAAGGCAATCTTATTCTTCATTTTATAGCATTCGGCTCTGAATGATTTTTAAAAAATAAATGTAGTGGGCCAGAGGGTTAGCTCAGTGGTTCCGGTGCCTGCCTTGCAAGCGCAAGGTCCTGAGTTCGATGCCCGGTAACCACATACAATGCTGGGCATGGAGACTCACGCCCACCAGCAATCAATACCACATACCACAGTGCCGGGGGTGGCGGCTCACACCTGTGATCCCAGCACTCGGGAGGCAGAGACAGGAGGATTGCTGAGTTCGAAGTATGTTAGCGAATAGCTGGGGAAATAGTGTGTACACACAAAGATAAGATGTGTTGTATATTAAATTTTTAAAAAGCAAAACATAATTCCTAAAATATAACCATATTGTTTTAAAAATATTTTGTTGCTATATTATACATGTTTATAAATGCAAAGAAAAGGCTTTGGCGGTTTTTCTTCTGGAGGAAGAAAGTGGGATGAAAAGAAAGGGTGGAAAAGACTCCAGCTTTCCTCTCTGAGAACTTCTGACTGGTTCCAAATGCTTCCAAAGACCATCTACAACACTTGAAAGTGTAAAAGCAATTCATGAGACTGAACAAGGTAAAGAAATCAAGAGACCAGCAAATATATATTAAAATGTTAATACAGGTCTCCATGTGTGGGTATCCATTCCCCCAATTAACAGGTACACACTGAATCCCTGTTATGTGTTAAGTATTGCACCAATCGCAGGAGAAATGGGCATAGACTTGGGATTCCCAGTCAAACAGTATGACGGATGGTAAACACACAGTTATGGTACGTGGCATAAATGCTCTGATAGATGGAGCCACACAGAATACTGGAGAAAGATGCAAAAGGAACCCCGGCCCCTCTTGAGGTGGCCGGTATAGTGTTAGGAAGGCTTCTTGGCAACGATGTCCGCGCAGAGTGTAGATTTAAGGGTGTCAAAGGAGTTATGGGGTGATTCCTCCCAACAGTGTCCAGAGTTAGACAGCCCCATGGGTCTGCAGCATAACGTAGCTGCACGAACTAAGCCGCGTCACGGCAGCAAGGTGGCCCTCGGTGTCACGGGTGAGCAGTGCAGCTCCATCCTGGCTCTGCTCCAGGAGCTTCAGAGATCAAAGATACGCGTGTCCAGCGAGGCCTCGGAGAGCCCTGGCGAGGAAGGGGAGATAACATCCTGCAGCTGCCAAGCGATTCCAACCCCCTGGGAAATTTGAAGAGCATAATGAGGTCTGACCAGCACAGCCTAAATGATGTACAAATATTTGAATAATAGTTAAGCATCTTTTCTTTGAAGATCCCAAACGACTTGAGCAAATAAAGACTCTCCTTTTCTAGACGGCAAGCCTGAGGCTGAGAGCCATCTCCCCGGGTCACAAACAGAGCACGGCATCTCCGAGGGGCCCTCTGTTGTGCCTCTCCCCGCCCCACCGGAGAGACAGAGGAAATTTAAAAGCAGTTCGGTTAACTAGCTTCATTTCCTGGCGGCACCGGCACCCACAGCTCCCCGGGGAGCGGGGGCTGCACCTTCGCAGGTCGGCCTTGGAGTTGCTACCGGCTCGGCAGTGCGCGGCTGCCGGGTTAGTTATGCCCTGAAGTACTTTCGATCAGTTTTTATGGTCTTTAAAGCCACCGTGAAAGTCAGTGGGCCTGGAATTCAAACTCCTGAACTACTCTGCTCCGCTGGAGAGGTTTGAATGTTCAAACCTGTTTCTCTTCGCAACAGGAGTATCAGCGTTTAAGACAAGATAAACGCGATAAGACAGTGGCAGAGGAAACTGTAGGTTTATGTCTCCAGGTGGGCTAATTTCCAAATTACACCGGAGAAAATTGCTCCGGATAATTTCACAGATTTCCTCCATGGTTTGTAATGGCAGGATTGTTGCACCTGCAAAATTTAATTACACGTTTATTTTTTTTTTCCACAGCAAAGATAGCGCTGTAATTGGAGGTTGCTTGTGTTAGCTAAACTTGTTTCTTGTACAGCCCAGGAGAGACGGTTTTATCCTGGGAATGAAGAATGATGACGTGAGGCGATCTGGCATAATTACTCCACAGATTTCGGGTTACTTCGTTTTATCTCCAGTGAAATCATTGGGATAGCCTAGGTGGACGATTTTGATCTTCGCGCCGACTCGCCTTTGTCTTGTCTGTCGTGAGACAATGACACCCTTGAAAGTGAAATTGAGTCCATGCAAATTCTGCCTCCCTGGAGGGAGTGATGCCAGGGTGTGTTGATTAGTTTAATACTAGTAGTTACTATAAATATCTTGCATGGACAAATTCAGTTCATTTCAATAGCTGGGTGCCGAGTGCTTCATGGGTTTGAAGCTGCTTAGAAGGTACAATGAGGAGGTCAGAAAAGAAGATCTGCCCCCAAAGCACTCGCACTCGTGAGAAATGTGACAAGCGTGTGTGTGTGTGTGTGTGTGTGTGTGTGTGTGTAGGCACAGTAAAAGTACGTGTTGAGTATTTTGAATCTGAGTCAATCTTCATTGACTGAAAGATGTCACTATGAAATCCCAAAGCCAAACCCACCAAGGATTGATTTTCAGAAGGAATAACTGATGTCCATCATTTACGGGCTGCCCTTTATAAAAAAAGACAGTGACATGCAAGTTACTCTTCAGATCCTAGAAATCTTTCACCTTTTTTAAAAGAAGAGAGAAAAGATTATACTTGTTTAAAATTCTCTTATTATTTTATTTTCAACTAACTGCTCAGCATTGTTAAAAACTTTTCTTTTTAAATTAATGATGAGCGATGGGGCCGGAGGGTTAGCTCAGTGCTTCTGGCGCCTGCCTCGCAAGCGCAAGGTCCTGAGTTCGATCCCCGGTAACCACATACAATGCTGGGCTTGGTGGCTCACGCCCACCAGCCATCAATACCACATACCACAGTGCTGGGCATGGTGGCTCACGCCTGTCAACCCAGCACTCGGGAGGCAGAGGCAGGAGGATTGCTGAGTTCGAGGCTTGCCTGGGCTCCATAGTGAGCTCAGAGCCAGCCTGAACTACAAAGCGAGACCCTGTCTCAAAAAAAAAAATTAATGATGAGCGATAAAGGCTGATAAAACTGTGCGATTCAAGTAGCAAGAATCACAGCAGGATGAGAAGTCTTCCCAACACCATGAGCCGGGGCCTGGACCCCGGGCACAATGTGCACAAACACCTGTCAGTGGCTGTGGAGCGGGGCTGACGGCGCTGGGGACCCTGGGTGTCTCGGTGACGATGGGGCGCTGCTGGCCTCTGCTGGGCGGGAGCTGGGGAGGCGAGATGTGCCTCAGTGCTGACGCTGGTCTCACGCCTCAGGATTTGCTTCTGCACCGTTCCTGACTTTCGCATGCAGTCCAGTATGTAAGTGATGCATCTGCTTATATTTATCTACGAATTCAGCTTGTTTTTCCTATAAACACAATGCGTCTTTTATGAGATTTTTTTTTTTTTTTTGAGACAGGGTCTCACTTTGTAGTTCAGGCTAATCCTGAGCTCACTATGGAGCCCAGGCAAACCTCTAACTCAGCAACCCTCCTGCCTCTGCCTCCTGAGTGCTGGGATTACAGACATGAGCCACCACGCCTGGCAATGTTATATGTGGTTACTGGGGAACGGAACTCGGGATTTTGCGTTTGCAAGGCAGACGCTGGAACCACTGAGCTAAATCCCAGGCCCTGTGAGATCTGACATATGCTGAGTCTTCCGAAACTGTGAGTGCCTGGTTCATCCAGACCACACCTCACCTCATTTAATGAAGAACTTCCCAAGAGTCCGCAGTATTTGAGGAATCTGGTAGCTGGTGGCGTTGCCATGGAGACACCCTGATTCAACTGACGTTTGTGTTTCCTGAGTGTGGCGACTCCCTAGCTTCTAAACACCTTATCCCCTCTTCCAGCATGGACATTTTGCTGACTGTATTATTTCAAAATAGATTAATTTCCCTTTATATTTTTTATATTAGATATAGGGCAACAGCCCGGTGAGCCTTTATTCTCTCTGTCTGTCTGTCTGTCTGTCTGTCTGTCTCTCTCTCTTTCTACTGTACTCTGCTGTAGGACTTCAGGGCTGCTAAGCACGGGCTCTACCACTGAGCTACAACTCCAGCCTTTTGTTTTACTTAGAGACAAGGCCTCAGCTGGCTTCAAACACATGATCCTCCTGCCTCAGCTCCCAAATAACTGGGATTATCAGCATGGCAATCGTGATATCATGATTTTTTTTAAGTGTGAAAAAAAACACATGTGGCACTGTTTGTCACTTCAATCATTTGCAGGTGTGTAGCTGAGTGACACCGCTGTGTGCACTCTTGTTAGCATCCCTTGCGAAACTCCCTCTGTCTTCCATGGCTGAAACTCTGCCCCCCATTCCCACCTCCCTGAGGCCTCTGGATGTCACCATTGTACTTCCTGTCTCCATGGATTTGACTACTCCAGCTACCTCATAATACAATGAATTTTGAAGTTACACATGTCCTTTTTCATATTACTTATGAATTTCATTACAGGACAGTGAAATGTTACAAAATATTTACTATAAAGGGAGATAACAGAGCATGATGGGTTAGAACTAATGGTATCTGTGAATCAGCTTGATACACTTTCATAGTATATATCTTAGAATATTAACCTTAAACCTAGTAGTAGTATATTTAAAATAAAATGATTTCCTCCAAACATGAGCTATTGGGGTGAGGAGGTGTTTACTGAAGCTCTTTTTTGTATTACTGCCACTTCTACACTAATTCAGCATCTTAAAATCAAACAGCATACAAGAAATAGATTGTGGGGCCGGAGGGTTAGCTCAGTGGTTCCGGCGCCTGCCTCGCAAGCGCAAGGACATGAGTTCGATCCCCGGTAACCACATATAATGCTGGGCATGATGACACGCCCACCAACAATCAACGCTGCATACCACAATGCCAGTCGTGGTGGCTCACGCCTGTCATCCCAGCACTTCGGAGGCAGAGACAGGAGGATTGCTGAGTTCGCGGCGGCTTGCTTGGGCACCATAGTGAGCTCAGGGCCAGCCTGAACTACAAAGCGAGATCCTGTCTCAAAAGCAAAAAAAAAAAAAAAAAAAATAGATTGTGCTCTCACTTACTTAGCATCTCAGGCTTTTCCATCATGGGCACCCATTCCTGAATAAATAACCATTTGTTGAGTGACTCAGAGGTTCCCTAAAGAGCAGGAGGCCGGAATGTTTGCGTTATGGTCTGTGTCTAGCCGTCCTCCTCAAAGCCTCCTGGAGTCATGGGCGGGGCTTATGCAGCGATGGCTGGATCCAGAATGTGTGATGCTGAGATAAAGTGGTTACAAAATCGGGCTGCTGACTGGTTTGGCACCCACCCTGTGCCTGGTAGTCTGGATAGAACATAAAGGGCAAAAAGAAGCTGCAAAAGCCACTTGGACTTGCTTCTTTGCTGCTTTGTTCGTTTGTTACCTTGTGCCTGCCATGAACTGTTTCTCCTCCGCCGTACCTGTCTGCCATGCTCCCCTGCCTCAGAGACACCCAGTTAGGCGCTGAAGGCTCTACAGACTGTGAGCCAAAGTAACCCTTTCCTCCTTTCACTCTGAGGGTGGGATATGCCGTCTCAGCAGGGAGAAAAGTGGCTAGGACAGATTCCAACGCCAACCCAAATGGTTCCATATAATTCCACAGTCGATTTGACAGTTCTGCGTCTGGAACCAACGAAGCACCTCACCTACTGCCAGAACCACGCACACCAGTCAGCTCTGAAAGGCTCTTTGGATGAGCACAGTCTTTTCAGGTTCCTGTCCGTTAGCCTTGCCGATAACTCTGGCCCTAACAAAATCCCACCCAAAACCAATAAAAAGAACTGGATGTAATCTGAATCGTATACCGGTGTGTATCATGCCTATGACATTTCACTTTCCTTCAAGTATATGAAGTAATTTTCTCATATAGAAATCTCGTTTGTCATTCTGTAGTGTGCTGGGGTCAGTTTTAAAAATTGGATATAGCATGAGGTCAGTTTTAAAAATTGGATATAGAGGGGCCAGAGGGTTAGCTCAGTGGTTCAGGCGCCTGCCTCGCAAGCGCAAGGTCCTGAGTTTGATCCCCGGTAACCACATATAATGCTGGGCGTGGAGACATGCCCTCCAACAATCAACACCGCATACCACAATGCCGGACATGGTGGCTCATGCCTGTAATCCCAGCACTCAGGAGGCAGAGACAGGAGGATTGCTGAGTTTGCGGCGGCTTGCCTGGGCACCATAGTGAGCTCAGGGCCAGCCTGAACTACAACGGGAGACCTGTCTCAAAAAGCAAAAAAAAACTGGATATAGAATTAAGTATCATTCACTACTGCAGTAGTTTCATTTGTTCGTTTTGGCTGCTACATAAACACTTCATGTCCTTGTTTTAAAAAAAAACAATATGGGACATTATGTTTCAGGTACATTTTATCAAATGCATTTACTCCTCTTTGAAAGAAAAATCTGTTTGAAATGAGTTACACTGTGGCCGCCAGCCAGCATGCACAATCATTGTATATGCCTCAGTGTCTATAAATAACCAGACAGAGGCACTTTTAAACACACCTGTCTGATGCTGGTGGTGTAGCTCGGTTTGCCTCACATATGTGAGGCCTGGGTTTGGTCTGACCCTTAGAATCTCAAAAGCAAGCACACAAAAACAACATGCCCCTAGCCGGGCGTGGTGGCTCACTCCTGTAATCCCAGCACTCGGGAGGCAGAGACAGGAGGATTGCTGAGTTCAAGGCTTGCCTGGGCTACATAGTGAGCTCAGAGCCGGCCTGAACTACAAAGCGAGACCCTGTCTCAAAAAAAAAAAAAAAAAAAAAAAAAAAAACACGCCCTGCAACATGGAGTATTCTCAATTATCTCTCTTGTTTTTGTTTTCTGTGAAGACCATGGCAACTTTCTGAAGTGTGGATCTCCATCATTCATTCGCTTGCTCATTCGTTCATTCAGCAGCACGTATTTACTGACACAGTACCAAGGACAACACTGGTTCCTGTGTGACCATGAATCCGGACTCAGTCTTTGCCCTCTCATTAGTGAAGGAATTTTTCTTCATATTCAGTAGTTGCCTAGAAATTTACTCTTAAGCTCTTAGTTCTATAAAAGAAAGCTGAGGAGTTTTTAAATGTGATAGACATGCACCAATAACAATACTCTGGGATTAGTAGTAGTAATAGAAATGAAGACTTTGGAAATGTCATCTGGCAAACACATCCTCGGAACCCTGGAACAAACTCAGAGAGTCACTGAGTTGTACTCAGGAGTAGGACTGGGGACATCTTCAGAAAAATAACGGGACTGTGTGTGACTGGGGCACCCTTAGCAAAAAGGGAGTCCACACTGAGCATTTCCTGGGCCATCCCCCAAAAGTAATAGTCATAATTATAAGAAGCCCAGAACATTCTAGGAGCGACGCTCCAAGGATGACTACATCATCTTCAGACAGCATGGAGTTCCTCAGTCCCCTGAGAATATTCCCTCCGAATTCCCTTAGTTCAGTCAACTGGTGATTTCCCTCACCTCTAAAACTGCATCTGAATTTTGCGGATTCATAGAATCCTTTAACATTACAGAAAGAGGGCAAGTTAGCGGTTTTCAGATGAGGGAAACACGGAGTCCAGAACAGCTCAATCTGGCTCAAGTCAGAAGTCTCCTAATAGTCTCACACAGGGCCTAGTTTCCCTGACAAGAATTTCGTTGGATTCCTTCTAATCCACCGAGATCCTAGAAGCTGCTGCTTACAAATCTCCTCACATTTTGCACTGCCTTATCACTGGTCCTCCAAAGCATCGTTCTCCTCCAAGCTTCCCCGATGCTCTTACAAAACCAGTAATGATTTCGGGTGTGACTGCAGAGGGTTGAGAACAAGTTAGAGGCGGCCTTTCATAACCTGCGGTAAACTGGAGATTTTCCGTTCTTTGTGAACAATCTGCACCCGTACTGCCCCCTCAACAATTAGTGTACCAGCTTCGTTGTCATCCCCGGGAAAACTAGGCGAGTGCTCCCCTCTCCTCCCTGACAGGAGCCCCAAATGCTTTGCAAGAATCTGACAGCCTGGATAGAAAAGAAGGGGGCGGGAGAAAGACAGGGAGAGAGGTAGGAAGTGTTTCTTTTCCCTGACATTTCAGCTGCGAGTTGTTGGGAAGGAAGAGATCTGAGTGGGTTTTTGTCACTTAGCGAGAGGAGGCTCTGCCCAGAGCACCCGCTTCCCTCTCCAAGCCCAGCGCCATCCTGCTACAGTTCTGAGGCGGCAGCTGCCACCGCTCTGTGGTGAAGGAATCCAGAACCTGCGACCCGAGCACAGCGTTCAGTTTCTGACTCTGCATCTCAGCACCTGGGTTACTTGGGGACAACTGCTTAAATAGTGTCAGCCTCAGTTTTATTACCCTGTCAAGGGGAGGATGATAGGACTACTTCTTTATTTTTTGTTGTGAAGTTTACGTGAGATAATATAGGCAAAAGTGCTTTACAAATTCTAGAAGGTTGATTTGATATTACTATTATTTAAACTGTTTCTGCTCAATTCTTATGTCAGAAAGTGGCTTAGCCAATAGTAGTTGGGTCAAGTAAGAGCCTCACTGCCTTTTAAAAGTATGAAACAGAATGGGGATACAGGTCCACACCAGACTCCTTCCCCAGCATTTTGTACTGTCTTGACTTTGTTTATGTAAGAAATAATAAACAATAATAAATAATAATTCCTCTCCCTTCCTCCCAAACTCAAATCAAATTGTCATGCCTCAACCAAAAAAAAAAAAAAAAAGTATACTGTTTGTTTTCACAAAGAAAATACATCTGGAATTCAGCTTTTGAGCTTTCACAGTACCAACAAAGGTCAGTTCAGCACAAGAAAGTTCCAGAGCCCTTTGTTGGATGCCACAGATTTTGGTTTGGGCCTATAGTTAGGTTGCAGCAAATTAGTTGCAAATTAGCAGGGACCAGAGTGTTGGCCTCCATTAAGCTCTTAATGGACCATGTTAATTGTTTTTCACTTATATTAATCTAAGCTTTATGTATGATGATACAAATGACTGCCTTTATCCCCTACCTCTTTTTTTAATATCAAAGGAAAAAATTATTTAAAACTGCGTGAGAGATTCATTTATATTTGTTAACTACTCTTTCCCCCTTAATAATTCCTCTTCTATTGTCGTGGCTGGATTTGGGGTCTCGTGCAACACTACTTTATGGAATCCATTCCTCATGCTTCAGTGAGTAGTGAGGAAATGGGTAGGAAATGAATGTTCCAAAGACCCTAGAAGAAAATGATCTAAAATGGTAGCGCTAAGTTAAAATCTTATAAATGTTTAAGAAACTGAAGCTTTGATCATCTTGACCTGGATTTCATAAACAATATTTTTCTGAAGATACACAATTCCACTTTTTTTTTTGAACAGAAAGTAAGAGAGGGTCCTTCCAGTGAAATATTTGAGAGAGAAAGAGTGAGATGTTTTAGAAGAAGGTGCCAGAGCTGTCTCTGCTTCAGGATGAAGTTCAGAGACAGAGTGCTTGCTTGGCACGCTTGGAACTCTGGTTCAATCCCCACAAAAACACACATACACACACAATAACAACAACAACAACAAAGCAAAAACTCCCATAAAACAAAGCAAAGCAGAACAATTCCTTCTGCCCTCCCCAGAGACAGCACTCTACCCTTCCTCTCAAGAAAACACTTCGAAACTGCAAGTAGAGTCCATCGCAGTTGTTACATAATTTTTATGTAAATAACTTTCCAATTTCAGCACCTTTAAATTAGTAACACATCTCTTCAAACATTGAGAAACTCTCCTCAGGTTTTCTTATTCCAGTTTAGGGATTAGCAGAAACCATGCATCTCCACGTTCTGAGGGATATGCTGAAGACAGAGATCTTAGTTGTATTTGTCTGTAACTTTTCCCCCCTTCTATACTGAGAATTGAATGCAGGGCCCACACGGATGAAACAAGTGTCTTAGGACTGAACGGTACCCCTAGCTTCTCATGACCCCCTATCACCACCGCTTTTTTAGAAAACTTTGGAGATAGGTTCTCACCAAACTCCCCAGGCTGGCCTTGGATTTGCCAGCCTTCCGTCTCAGCTTCCTTAGTCACTGGGATTATACATTTGAGCTACCCTGGCCTGGCTTTTGCCTGTATCTCTTTAAAAGTGACTTTTGGAATACTAGACAACCACTATCCATGGTAGGCTGGTCAATATTGGGACACTACAGGAGCGACAGAAGCTGTAGGAGACCCACCCGGTCACTTCCTTTCACTGCGTCCCTAACCGCACAATCTGCAGAAACCCGCCCCCTGCTCTCCTACACGGGGAGCAGCCAAGTGTACCGCCCTTGGGCTGATGCCTCTGCTGCCGGGGGCCAGGGGGACAAATTCCTGAGTGAAAAAGAACAGATGGCAAGGACACAACGTCCTCCCTGGCCCCCAGAAGGTCTTGCCTCCAAAACAGAGCTCCAGGATTATTGTCTGAGATCTCAAAGCCGCCACAGGAAGTGCCGGTTGTGTGGGCTGTGACTTCGCCATGAGACCTCAGAGCTTACAGCATCAAGTCAAAGCTCCAAGCACCAGCCTTGTGGGTTGCAGTGCACAGGCTGCTGGCAGAAGGCTCGCGCAGATGCTCTGAGAACAAACTCCCTCCCCAGAGTGCAAGTTCAGACTTGCCCCGGGGATCTTCAACTTGGAAGTCTTAGCAGCATGCTTGGGCACCCTCGGGGAGGGGCGGAGCAGCTTCGGGGCTGGATCCTCAGTGAATTGTCACCCTGCTTGAGTCCCAGTGGTGCAGGAGGCGTGGGGGCCCTGTGGGTTTGTGCGGGGACAGAGGGAGCTCGGCGGAATTGGTCTGCTGCCTGGTGGTGCAGGTGTGGAGCTGGTGGGCCAGACGGACAGCCAGGGTGGACAGGGCAGAAGCCCAACAGAAATCACCCTGTGGAGTCCGGCTTCCTGCTGCTTATGTAGGTCGTAGATAAAGCACTAGGACCTGTGGACAGAGTGTGGAACCTTGAAAATCAAGATGTCAAGAAGAAAAAGGTCCAAAAAGCCCAAACTCTTGAATTAGTTGAAAAGGAAACAGTGTTTACAGCTCCATGTGCTTGATTGCATTTAAAAGTGGCAGCACTGAATTAGACTGAGTTCAATAAGTGGTTGCCAGTCCCTGTAATGTGAGTGGGCCTGAGTTAGATACGGGGTATAAAAGGAAGAAGCAAAACTGCCCACTGAAAGTCCAGACTACTGAGATACAGACGTTACTTTGGAAGAAATGTAAAGAAACTCATGAAATGGCCGGAAATTTAGCTCAGTGGTTCCGCTACCTGTCTAGCAAGCACAAGGTCCCTGGTTCAATCCCTAACCTCATACAATGATATGATCTTGGGTGTGGTGACTCACGCCCACCAGCAATCAGTACCACACACCACAGTGCCGGGTGTGGTGGCTCACGCCTGTCATCCCAGCACTCGGGAGGCAGAGGCAGGAGGATTGCTGAGTTCAAGGCTTGCCTGGGCTCCATAGTGAGCTCAGGGCCAGCCTGAACTACAAAGCGAGACCCTGCCTCAAAACAAACAAACAAACAAAAAAAAACCATAAGAAACTCATGAAAGAAATACATTGAAATAAACTGAAATAAACATGCCATAAATCCAGAGATAACATTCTTCAGGAATTGGACACTCCCTGAATGGCACATTCCCCCAATAATAAAAATGACAGTGACACCTATCCTCAGTGCGAATCTATTTTTGCCCTTTGTCTAATGATATCGAAGCATAGAGCAGCCACTCCTGAGTTAATCTTTAGTCCCAAACCAGGCTCTTCCATCCTTCTCTGGGAAAGAAAAAACTGGCAGTCACACCTCACCACCCCACAGGGAAGGGACTCGGGAAACCATTAAGCTGTCTTCTACATACGCATTAAGTTCAAATTAAAAGGCTCAATTTATCTGAAAAGTAAAATGGGATAGGAAAACTTCTCTAATTTACCACTGGACATCCTTTTGCCTTAAAAATAAACAAACAAGAAAACAAAAAACCAAGGAGTCCATGTAGCCCAGACTGGCCTTGAACTTGTGATTCTCCTG
Source organism: Thryonomys swinderianus (assembly GCA_004025085.1). Taxonomy (NCBI): domain Eukaryota; kingdom Metazoa; phylum Chordata; class Mammalia; order Rodentia; family Thryonomyidae; genus Thryonomys; species Thryonomys swinderianus. The sequence continues at coordinate 47,299 of PVIC010000369.1, forward strand.
CATCACTTTCCCCGAAGAGCAGAGATCCAGAGTGCATTCTGGGAAGGTTTGCTTCATTTTGGAGTTGAGACCTGGGTGTGGTGGCGTATTCTTGTGAATCTAGCTATTCAGTGAGAGAAGACAGGAGGGTCTCGAGGTCAGGGCCAGACTGAGAGGGGAGCGGTGTGGGGGGTTAAATCCTCTGAAACTGAAAGGAAAAAATTCATTTGCATAAAATGCTATACCAAGACAGCGTGATCTGCTGACCATCCCAGGACCCGTGATGGACCTCCTCAAAACCATATCCCCGGGAAGAGAAAAGTCATCAAGGAAGGAAATCAGCTGTTTGCAAAAATAGGGCGCGACTCTCAGAGATGTCCCAGAATAGAACTGAGCTTTACCTGCACGGCAATCCAGCCCTTGGCACTCTGAGCGGCTGTGTGCCCCTTCACAGGCCCTCGCCGGCACTCGTGGGCTCTTCCCCTGTCCTCTAACCCCAGGACGGCTGCCCTGGGAGGCAAAGCTGGTCTCACCTTTCAGAAGACTCATGTTGTACCATTTTGGATACAGTTCTAACACACACACACACTCTCTCTCTCTCTCTCCCTCTGTCTCTCTCTCTCTCTTTCTCTTTTCCCTTGCCTCCCTCTCCTCAGAATGTTCCCTTTCCCTGCTTTTGAATAGATATCATATTGTCTATGACCCTGTAGACTGGGAATAAAATACATACACAAGGACACTCATAGCCTCTCTGGGGAGGTATCATTGTGGTAAAATAACACAAGTCATTCATAGGACAGAGAGAGAAGGTGGCTTCAGGAAAGCCTTTAACATGTGATCTGAGACCCAAAGAGAACTAAGAATGCATCAAGTAAGAGCTGATGAAATCACTTAGGGAAAGTCCAGGATGCCAAGGGACATCAACAGGGCACGCTGCAGTAGGCTGATGCCAGGCTGAGAGTAGGGGGAGTTGGCTGGAAGGAGACTGGACAGTTACTCAGCTGGGAAGCCGTGGTGTTTGAGTTCGGTGACGCAGTCCTGGTGCACGTCTCCTGCTCTGCCCAGCTACTCACGCCAAGGCCTCTCCTTACGCAAGGAATGAAGACACGAGGAGCTCACAGCTCAACCAATAGGAAAGTCAGTTCCCCATTACAGTGTGTGCAGCGGACAGCTGCTTTATGCGTATACTGTGTGTGCCAGCGACTACCCTAAGCAAAGTGAGTACAAATGAACAAGTGCTTCCCTTTTAAGGAAGCCTAAAGAGTCTAGTCAAGGAGAAGAATAACAATGATAATGCTAAGACATGGATCCAGCCAAAGTGCCGGAGAACTGTGGTAGAGATGTGCCGTGGACATTCAGAGCTGAGACTGGAAGACCCTCATTTCTGTGGCCACAGGCACAGGTATGCCAGGCACCGTTCTAAGCACTTTCCCCCACACTAAGTCACTTACCGCTCAGTCAGTACCCCATGCTATGGATAAACACGCAGACAAAAAAAAAAAAAGGGGGGGGGGAGGGATTGTACCCAAGATTGTACAGAACGGAAGTGGTGAGGTCAGAAGCTGAACCCAAGCTGCTTGGTGTCAGTGCCCGTGGACGTGACCACCACACTGTGTACCGCTGTCAGAGACCAGGGGACACCCAAGCGGCTGAAGGCAGGGAAAGTGTCTGAGTGGAGGTGTCATGTGAAGTCATTCTGAAGGGGCTCTGGGTGTTCAGTCCCTGAGTGGGAGGAGAAGGAGATCAGGCCAAGGGAGTCCGAGCCAAGACTTGCTGGAGCGGCGATAAGTGTTTTGAAGGAAATACCACCGAGAGATGGGAGCAGAGGTGGGAGTGGGGGAAGGCGGCCCCGTTACAGAGCAGGCGGGGAGCACATCTGGGTTCGACTTGTTGGATTTCAACTAAGAGAAATGTATCTAAATAGCCTGTGTGAAAGGGCACAGAGTCTTCCTGCGGACACAGCCTAGACTCTCTCCTGTGGGTGGTGCTGCCTCGTCCCTTCTTTCCTGGGTCAGCACCACGCGGAACAGCAGGAGAGGCCCTGTGTTAGTCAGTTTTCCCGTCCCTGGAAAGAAATGCCGGATGCCCACAACTCAAAGGAGAGGTTTATTTTGGCACTTGGTTTGGGAGGATTCAGCCTATGGTCAGCTGGCTCCAAGGCAGAAATGGCACTGCCAAGGGGCCTGGCAGGGGAAAGCTGCTTACCTCATGACAGCCAGGAGGCAGAAAGAGAAAAGAGAGAAGGGAGGGAGGGAAATACACCTTCCAAACGGACAGCCTCAGTGACATACATCAACCAGGCCTCACCTCCTAACAACTCACAGCGATGAATTCATCAGTAGGTCAATCGTGGATGGGTACAGTGCTTCCTGTCATCCAGTTGCCTTCCCAAAGCCCTGTCTCTGAACACGAGAGAGTTTGGGGGAACATGCTAGATCTAAATCACAAGAGGCCTGAGTTAGGGACATGACACTGGAACCGGGAGCATGAACTGAAGGGCCAGGTCTGACGTGACCGTGAGGGAACAGTGAAGGTGACCCCCACACTGGTAGCATGGATGGCTGCAGAAATGGGAAATAAAGAAGCAGGGGCAGCTCTGGAGGGTGATGTGGACTGAATTCCATCCCCCAGCATTCGTATAGTAGGATTCTATTTGGACATGCGGTCTTTAATGATACGAAGTGAAGTTGCAAGGGATATGCTCTCATAATTCCTAGGACTGTTTGAGTCTGTATTTCATTCTAGGCTTCAGGTTAGTGTAGGAGCTGGTTGTCTAAGGGCCTGATTGGTCCCATCAGTTACAGCTGCTGGTCATATGATAGGCTACTTTGCTTCAGACTCTGCTTCTTCTTCAGTGCTGAGCAAGCCAGCATCCCTGGAAAGATCTGGAGCGGCAGCAACTGATAGCAACATCTAGTGTGGAGGACAGTGTGAGAAGAAGGGCCTTTAGCCTTTTCCCCTGCCCTTCATTCCTCCTCTTCCTCCTCCTCTTCTTCCAGATTCTTAGGAATGAATTGCTACCCAGTGATAACTACTCCAACTTGTCCTCTGAAAGGTTGTATCTATTTACGCTTCCACCAGTAACAGATGATTCATAAGCTGATTTCTCCATAACCACATGGGTGTTAATTAAATTTTGGGTCAAAGACTCCTTTAAGATTCTGCTGAAAGCTGTGGATCTTTGTTCTAGAAAAATACACAGATATACATAGGTAGAACATTTTGCACACTTTCTGTGGGTTTGAAGACAGCCCAGGAAAGTCTCAGGCCTTATGCTAAGAATCTGAGTAGCTGTGTACAAGTGGATCTCTAGTCCAGGACACTGTGGCTCAGTCTTAGCTGCACACTGAAGTTACCTGCAGAGCTCTGGAAATTCTCCACACTCAGGCCATTTCCCAGAGCAATTCAATCAGGTTCCCTGGGGAAACAATCTCGGCATCAGTGTTTCTTGCAAGTTTGCCTGGTGATTTTTAACCTGCAGCCAGTATCAAGAACGACTGGAGTAGATGAGAGGCTTAAGGATTAAAAATAAGAAGTAATTTGATAAAAGAAAACTAAAATGAATTAGGGACTCTCTGGGGGTCCAGCATGGCAGGGCTGACACTGTCCTCGAAGTATTTCAGTGGCAGTGGTGTATTATGAATGCTCCTCCAGTGATGCTAAGGTAGAACCAATATCGGGAATTGCATGGCAGTATAAAGATTGGCAAAGGAGGAGCCCCAGGGAGCAAGAAGGAAGGAGAGGCACATGACAACCCTAAGAATGTGCAACCTATAACCAAAGGGCAGCACATACTCCAGGGAACGGCACCACTCAAAGGGCAACAGCAGCCTGAGCAGAAACTCAAACACTGGTTTCATCTGCAGTAAGAATTAGGAATCAGAGCTGGGCCTTAACAAAGCAATAGCATTGGGCTAGAGATCTAGCTCAGTGGTTCCAGTGCCTACCTAGCAAGCACAAGGTCCCTGGCTAAATTCCCAGCATATAACAATACTGCATGTGGTGACTCACGCCCACCAGCAATTAGTACCACAATGCCACTTGGGAGGCAGAAGCAGGAGGGTTGCTGTGAGTTCAAGGCTTCCCGGGTTCTACACAGGTAGCTCAGGGCCAGCCTGAACTACAAAAGGGAGACATGTCTTAAAAAAAAAAAAAAAAGTAACAGCATTTAGATCACAGAGGGGAGAGGAAGAGCTTCCTAGTAGGAAGGAGGCTGGTAATTTAGATCTAGGCCAACTCCTCTGCTATGGGCTCAGTCCTAGGAGTGCTATGAAAGATAGTCCTGCTGGACTCACTTGAGGAGGCATACCAGGCCCCACAACTCAACCCCTATCTCATCTTTCCTTCTTTGCTGTACACAATACTTCTCTTTGAGTGTTGTGCTAGTCTGTTTTCTGTTGCTATAACAAACTACACAAGCCTGGGTGATTTATAAACAAAGAAGTTTATTTTGGCTCATGTTACTGAAGGCTGGAAAGTCCAAGAGCATAGTGTTGGCAGGGGCCTAATGCAGGATGGAAAGCAGAGCAAGTAGGTATGTGTGGGAGACAAAACACACAAAGCCCTTTGCTTTATAGCAAACAAGTCTCAAGGCAACTAATCCAGTCCCTTGAGAGAGGCATTCACTTCCCTTAATCCTAATCACCTTTCAGAGGTCCCAAGGCCCAAACCAGTGACAATTGTTGGAAGGGACGTTCCACATTCAACCCACAGCAGGTGTTTATCTTCCATTTCCTAGGCCACTGGAACCAGTGGCCACAATACCCTGGAGCTCGTGCCTTCACAGTCTCACCGCGGCCTGCCTGCATCACAAACACAAACCTTGCAGGTGTTTCAGAAGTAGGCTCAAATTTGGGCTCACGGTTAGGGCCGACAGCCCGCAGCCTCCCTGTGCCTGACTTTCCAGCACCTTCTCTGGAGTCTCTCCCACGGAGAGCTGGAGGGGAGAGTGAATCTAGGGACCCTGGGAAATCACACTGTACCAAGATCAGGAGAAATAGTCAGACTCGGAACTGTAGAGAAGAGCCTGATGATATTTGGCCCAGCGGACAAAGAGTGTTGGAATCAGATTTCAAGGATACAGCCTGGGGCCAAATGTCCCTGGAAATGGGAGACAAAACTGGCTATCCACACAGCTTCTGAGGAGGCAGCTTTACAACCTTCAGCTGACTTCAAGTGAACTCGGAGGCTCCAAGTGGTATAGTGACCATTGTTACAGTAGAAGTTACTTTACTACTTGATAAATTATGTGAACTTTCAAGGCAGTGTTCCTCAGATTAGTATTAGAATTGTCTGAGCTGAGAAATGTGTGAAAATGCACATTCCTAAGTCACATCCATGACTTGCTACGTCAAGCATCTGCATTTTACTCAAGTTGCCCAGGTGAAGTAAAAGATTTGAATGCACTGTACGGTTGGCAAATGGGCTCTAAATCTAAAAGCTAACAGTTCTAGGTAAGGTAAATTAACCATGAATTTAGAATACACCTTAGCCCCCACCATGGCGCCAAGGTCTAAAGCCTCACCGTACCCCAGAACAGAACTGGGAACTGCGCCATAAGGAAGCACTTTCCTGGGCCTCTCAGTGAGCAGCCGCTTAAACGCTGCATTTGATATGTCACCACATAGACAACAGAAAGGGCCTGGAGTGAGGCTCACTCCAAACCATGACAGCCCCACTCAGCTTCCTCGAGTGGGTCGCAGAAAAGGTTTGTGAGTTTTCCCATAGCAAACTGAAACAAGGTAACTGAGAGAAAGACAAAAAAATCTACCAATGGGATAGGGTATGGAAGACTCAGCCCCTCCCCCGGACAGGTGTGATCTAATCCACCCCACTGCCTTGGTCCCCTTTCTATTGGTGAATTCTACAGACGCGGTAACTTATAAAGACAGTAAGTTGTTTTCTTAAGGTTCTAGAAGCTGGAAGTCTAAGGTTGGGGGCCCAACATGCTGGTGGAGACTCAGGGCAGGGTTCCAAGACCATGTAGAGCATCACATGCAAGACAGAGTAAGTGTGCCACAGAGAGTTGGCTTTTGTAACAAAGCTAGCCCATCAGTCAGTTAATGCCTTAATTTGTGAGTGGATTAGTCCATTTGGAGGCCAGAGCCCTCAAGGGTCCACCTCCCAAAGACCCCACCTCCCAGATCCCACCAACATACTGCTGTGGACAGAATCTCCAACATACATATGAGATCTGGGGGAGATACAAAAACTACAGCACCCACTCATTGTGTATCTTGATGTATGGACTTCTAAATATAATATGTAATAATTAAACAGTAAACTCTATCTGGTTGAATTCATAGAACTATATCAAAATATGAAGAGCAATAATCTCTGGGCGGTGAAAAATAGAACCGAAAGGGCCAGGCCTGGGAAGCTGGTCAGAAAGTGTGTGGCCTGGCGTCTGACTCCGTAGCGGGGTGATGGTGGGAACCACGTTCCCATGTACTTATGAGAAAGAGTTGAGTGTTTGTGTGGAAGAGCAGAGCTTCAGCAAGGACTCACCAAATGTTAGCAAGAAAGAAATCTGTTCCTGCTGCTTTTCCAACTCTTTGCCAATGAGCACTTACTGCTTTTATGGTCAGGGAAAAAAAAAAGGATTTTGTTTGATTTGTACACTTTAAGCCACAAAAAGATAAGAAATTAGATGCCATCAACATTAGGGGAATCTGTTTTTATTTGGAGGGATGACAACATGTGACCCTGGGGTGCCCTACTCAAAGGACAGAGCTCAGAAAGACCAAACATCAACTCTGAGCGCTCTGCCACCAGCAACCGTGCCCTGGCTCTGCCAACCTGGGCTGCAGGACAGAGGGACAAGGTTGTTTCTTTCTTCTCTGCTCTTCTCCAAAGCAGTCTTCCTTCATCAGGTGCCAAGCCTGTTTCTTCAGCATCGAATTAAAGAAATAGAACAAACCTATCCCAGGGCTTCTTTAAATATTCAGATAAACCCATGTGCCCTTATCAGTTCAATTAAGCATTCCTAAGAAAAAGTAAGTCAATTAGTTCAAAATGTGGGTTAGTGCTTCTGGGTATTTAAAAGGGGATTTTTTTTTTTCTTTTTTAGTTCATTTAGAAACACAGCCGGAGGGCAGGTACCTACCCACTCCTCCACACATTCGGTGAACTGCCACCATACACCTAGATTCGAGTTTCTGATATCTGAAAACTCTGGTCCTTAAACTTTCGCAAAGTCACAAAGATTGGAAATTTGAGCTCTAAAATTTATCTTCTGTCACCCTTTTAGTGAAGGCCCTTTATCGTTACCATCACTACTGATATTCATCACATAGTGCCTTCTAGTGTTGCTATACAACACGAGAAGATACACCTCCACCTCCTTACTTACTCCCTCTGACAAAAATAACAGTAACGCTTTTATACAACACTTGGATGTAACGTGTTTTTTAAATGCTTTTATTTTGATTTTTACTAATTGAATAGGCTTGAATATAGCAAGTAGTTTCAGGAATATTTTATATTCTGAAGTCACTGTAAATAGCTACCCCATTACTTAAAAAAAATCCATAATGATCATATGATGTATTAACAAACACCTTCAACTCCTTTTCTACTGTTAATAGTATTGCAATGACATTGAAGTCAATGTCATTTAATAATAGGACTAATACCAATTTGAATTCCATATATCCTCAAAGATATATGATTAGAAGATAAGAAAATGACTATCATAAACTTTAGGTTTAATTTGGACAATCTTTACATATGAGTTATTATCCAAGTGAAATTTCATTAACAAAATGTCAACAAAAAAGATACTTTAAGCGCCATACATACACTATTTACTTACAGACAACACTATTTAAAAAAATAGCCTAGGAAACTGGTGGGTGATTATTAGGTAAAAAGGTCCAGAATTACACTTGTCACGGGGCAATTAAGAGCTACTCTATTCCTATCAACCACTGTGTTAAATTTACTGGTTTTTTTTTTTTTTTTGACAAAAACAAAGGAAAAGAAAAAAAAAACACTATTACCCTCCTTGCCCACAGAAGGTTTCTTCAGAACAGCCCAGGATTTTAAGAGAAAGTGGCTCATTCTGTGTGGTTGATGTGTGAGTGAGTATTCCTTTGGTGTCTAAATTCTTCATTATCATTTCTTTCTAAGACTCAGACATGACTCCACTTCTAGCCCCCGGGAAATAGCACTAGTGCTTGGGAGACAGTGGGACAAAGGCTACGCTTTCTTGTGGTCCGTTTCTGTGGTACTCACTGTCAGAGGCCTCAGCAAGGGCTCCTCTGTCTTCCCCGGATCCCCAAGTCAGATCATACCCAGAGGTATTTTTATGGCAGGGAATTGTTCCTTTGGTTTTTGTTATTTGCCTTTTGCTTTGCTTATTGTTTTTATTTTCATTCTTTATTTTTTCATTCTTTGGTTCCTAGAGGCTGACTAGGAATCCAGAAACTCAGGCTAAAGAACCAACTTACCTGCCCCGGGGAGTTCTGGGAAAGTTGGGTGTGGGGTTTAACTTTTTGAAGCCTCTTTGGCCTTGCTTCCCTTGTTTATAATGAAGCTTGGGAAGTATCAGAATCTTAATAAATGATAGTTAAATGTATATTAATGTTCCAGACACTGTGTTAAGTACTGTACACATTAGTTCTTGAAACAATCCCATAAGATAGAGACTATTTATTATATGTCCTAAGAAAATATGATAATGAGACAACTGAGACAGAAAAAGGCACCTGATAAAGTAAACTGGGACTCAGATCCAGTCTGATTTATGAGACAAAACTTCCAACTACTCAGCCACACGGCCTTCTGTTGAAGCTACTTCTGTCCCCACACATAACTGTACGTTCACTGAGTGCTTACTATGTACCGTCCTCCCCGCTGAAATATGTCAAGGAACTGAATTTGAAATGAATTGGAGTTATACTAATAACTACTTTTGTTCTCGTGGAGTTGGTTCTCTCTTTTTCTACTTTGCAGAGTTAGATTACAAGGGTTCAATTTTCATGAGTTCAAAAAATATTACTCAAGACAATCTTCAATTGAATTCAACAGAATTAGTAGTGAAACTGAAACAAAGATATGTCAAAATAGCTTCAATTTGAATTCAAATTTAACCTCCAAAGGACTTCATGAATTTTTTAGTAGCAGAATCATGGCAGTATGGCTTTCTCTTTTGATTTGTTTCTTTAAAGTGATTAACTAAATGCTTTTTCTGGCCTTTACCCAAAGCCCACAGGATCCTTTGAATTTAAATCCTTTCCAACACGCCTCTCTTACTACACAAACACCTCCCTTCCTAGATCTGCCTCCAGAAGGCTCCACTTTAACTTCGTGGGGAAAAAAGAATTGCTCTCACTCTCCTGGTATAATAACTTTCTTTAGCGTGCCACACTAGAGAAAAAAAATTAATGACAGGAAATTATTAAACAAAAGTAGTCATTAAATGCACTCTGTCTTGCCAGCAATGATACTGCTCCTAGTTAATTCTGTCCTGATTTTGAGTTGTAGAATCTGATTTATATTTTAGATTTTTCACGAACTACTTCCTGATAAATGTAGTTTTAACTTAACACATTGCTCATTCATTCAATAATGACCGGATTGCTCACTGTATCCTAACCATCGACCTAAAACTATAAAGGTGTACTGGCTTAATAAGGGAACCAGAAAACCGGAAGCAAAAGAATATAAGCCCCAAAAACACATTTTTTCATAGAGGGTGGAGAGGCTCCTTACTTTATTAAAGGCTATCTTCAGTGTTAGTGACAATAAAAATGTGACAACAAGATAGTTGAAGGTATTTCTATAAGGTGAACTTTGATATCTCTCAACCCAAATTGGCAGCAGTAAATAGGTTATAAAATGAGAGAAAAACACAGTTTTTCCTCCCCAAATTGCCATGTAACTACTCTGAAGTGTTCTGAGAAATGGAGATACACAAATCCATAGGTGGTATTTTACAATGATGAGTAAACAGAGCACAAACGTAGGGCATAATATAGAAGCTGTATAAACAGTGGCCCGTAGCAAAGAACTTCATCAGTTGAATACAACTAGTATTCCATATCCCACTGGAATTTTTTTATAATAAAAAAATCCACACATCTGCACGAGAATTGGAGCATCCTTTCTAAGGAGAGCAGCTTCCGGTGGTAAGTGGTGGGCTGAGTGGACTGAAGGGTCGGGAGGAGGAACTGGAAGCCGGCCTGAACGACTAATTCTGTCTCTACAAAAATAATAAGAAAGTTTTTCTGTTCAGTTTGGAACTGAGTGTATGGAACCACGGAACGTTTTTAAGGTATCACTTATTAAACCTGGAATTGAATTCCCTTGGAACTCTACCTAATTTTGTGTTTTTTTAAAAAAAAACCAACTTCTCTTTCTTTTCTTGGCTGCAATTAAGGGGATCTTGGAGGTGTGTGTATCTCCTTGGTTTTTGCGGGTGTTTCCCCTGTTGCCTAAGGTAGGTACTAATCTGGATAAGTTGTTGTGTTTTTAAAAATCGGTCCTTGATAAAATATTATGGGCAAGGACTTCTGACAGCCTTACAGGAGCTGGTGCAATAAACCGATCCCCGGTCATCCGATAGTCAGGACGAGGCATGTTTTCCAAAGTGCTATCTTCCTGTGGAAGTGCGGTTACAGCCCCCTTGTTTGCAGACAATCCGGGCAGCATCTGAAATGGGTGTTTTCTCAAGTCCCTTTCAAAGTTGTTTCCTCGCTTGGAGTTTTTCAGCTCTGCTAACTCCCCACCTCCTTCCCTTGACTTTTGCCAGCAGGGACCTGCCCTGGAGGGTATTTTGTCCTGGGAGCACCAAAACTATTTTCTTTTCTGGAAATAAGTTGACGTCAACTGGGAGCTGTTTTTGGTTGCTTTGTTTCCCGGAGCGTCCAACCCAGCACCTCGCCTCCGGGCAAACTGCGAACAATTCAAAGCAGCTCTCGCAGCAGAGAAGGGAGGGGTGCGTGTGGGGTGCCCAGGCGCCCGCAGACGTGGGGGACCCGGGGAGCGGCTCCCTCCTGAGCCGGAGCGGAGCCTGGGAACCCAAGCCAAACCAGGAGCCCGGCCCGGACCCTCGGCTCGCTGCGCTCCGCGTGAGGCTGCCGAGGGTGCAGCCCGTGGTAGTAACGTGCCCGGAGCCCACCTGAGTTCCGCACATAGAAACGCGCAGCCCAAGTGTTCCGCGGCTCTAAAACACGCGACCATCCCGGGACAAAGGTCCAGCCCTCCGGAAGTAGCCGTGCGCGACGGGTGTGTGCCCACTCCTGTGAGGGTCCGTGCGTGGCAGCCACTGACTGAGCTGTTCACAGCCCGAGTCTGTACTTTTACTACCCACGGCGGCGGCGGCGAGGGCCGCTGCGAACACAGCTGGCCACTCCTTCCGCCTAACCTTGGGGACCGTCCCGGGAATGCAGCCCCCAAGTCCTTGCCCCGTAGGACGGGTCTCTGCAGAGAGCTGGGCGGGATGAGAGCGCGTGCGCGTGTGTGTGTGTGTGTGTGTGTCCCGGAGGAACCGGAGGAGGCCCGCGAGGCGGGAACTTGCTCGAACTTGTTTCGCACCTGGCACTGCTTACCCGACGCTCCACGGCGTCCAGGGCCGGGAGGCCGCAAGGGCGAGCGGCGATCGCTCCGGGAAAACAGCTCCGCCTCCCACTGACGTGTCCGCGTGGCCCCCAGACTCAGCCTCGCTTCCTTCCTTCCCTTTCTTTTTAAAAGTTACAAATTGATGGGTTTCTGTTGATGTGTAACAAGATAAACAGCCCTGCAAGATGGGAGGGCGGGGGGCGGCGGTCCCCGCGGCCCACAGCCCGAGGGCGCACTCGAGGAGCTGGCGCGGCGGCCTCCCTGGCAGGCACCGGCGCGCTTCGGGCTCTCCTGGGCCCTGAGACTCGGAGCGGCCGGCGTGCGGGGAACTCGGGCTGCCCCAGGAGAAAGTTAAATGCAGCGTGCGCTCCGGAGGCGGCGCTGCCCGCGAGCACGGCCCAGGTCCGAGGTTGCATCCGGGCGCTGCCGCTGGGCCGGGAGAGGGGGAGGCGGTGACGCGAGGACGCGCCCCGAGCCTGGGCGCGCCGGGGTCGGGCGTCGGGCTGGAAGTGGGACAGCGTCTCCTATGGGAAAGCGGGACCCGGCGAGGTCTTTGGCTGCCTTTCCAGTTTCCGAGGTGCCCGCCCCCGCGCGCTGGAGGCTGCGCAGCCCGGAGGGCGAACGAAAGGCGGTTGGCAAACGTGGAGAGAGGGCGCGACGGGGATCCGAATCGCAGGAATGGTGGCGGCGGCGGTGGGAGTCGAGAGTCAAGTTCACTTTTTCCGTCCGCCGCTGCCGGGCCCCAGGGACCCGCGCCCCTAGCTGGTGCGGCGCCCCGCCGGAGGGAGGCGTCCCTGCGCGCCGGGGCGGGGCGGGCAGAGGGTCCCCGGGGCTCCGAGGGCCCCGTCCCGCGTCTGCCCTCCCACCCCTCGCAAGCCTTTCCTCTCGCTCCTTCCCGGGCTGGCTAGACCGGCGCGGACTTGCCCCGGGCCCGCGGGGAGCGCCCCAGGTCTTTAATGACAGCTTAAAAGTGGCAGTTGGAAAAGTCGAAAAGGATGAGGCTGGCGTGGGGCGTGTTTCGCTCCTCTGCAAGAGTCGGGAAGGGAGCGGGGAGTCGCGCGGCTGGCCCCAGGGCCCCTCGCCTCGCCGCCAGCAAGTAGGTGGGGAGCCGCCGCCAGCCCCGTCCCGCTCCCAAGCCTCGCCAACTGCGCCCTGGCCGCGGGCGCAGAGAGGGTGCGGGGCCGGCGCCTCCTCCGCCCTGCTCAGTAACCTGCCTGCGCCGCCGCGCTCCGGGCGGCCCCGGCCCCGGCCGGCTTCTCCGAGCAGAGGCACCCGCGGCTGCTCTGATCCCCCGGCCCCGGGGGGCGATGCGGGGGCGGCGGAAGGGGTACTGCTGCTCGGGCATCACTTAGAGAAGCGAGGCCGCCCCACCCTCCCGCTCCCGCCCGCGCCGCGCCGCTCCGCCGGAGGGTAAGTTGGGAGTGCTTCGCCCCTCCGCCCGCTCTCCCTCACGTTCGCTGCTTTTCTCCTTCAAAGTTTTCCTAGAAGTGGGGGAACGGGGTGCGGCGGGGGTGGAAGGATGTCCGGCCAGCCCCCGTCCTCTCCCTTCCCTCGGTCTCACTGCGTCCCCACCTCCCCTCCCCTGCGTCCCCCGCGCGCCGCTGCCCCTCCGGAGCCGCGCTCGGGAATGACAATTGGAGCGCGGCTCCTTTAAGAGCCCGGCTTTGCCTCCCGGTAGCTGAAGGTCATTAAACACAAAAGCTCTCAGCGCTGCGGTCCAATATAGCGCATGCGCCCTGCCCGAGGACTGGCAGAGAGACGGCAATATGGCGAGAATGCCTGGCAGCGGGGACTGTAACACCAGCGCGGGCGGCAGCGGCGCCGCGGCCGCCGCCGCCGCCGCCGAGAACAATGGGGAGCGGGGCGAGGGCGAGCGCGGCGCGGGGCCCCGGGGCCGTCGGCACGGGCGGCCGCACTACTGCAGCGCCGGCGAGGAGGACGAGGAGGAGGAGGAAGAGGAGGAGGACGAGATCCAGGAGGTGCGGATAACGGGGGACGAGGAGGAGGACGGAGGCGGGGGGCTGGAGGAGGACGAGGAGGAGGAGGAGGAGGAGATGGGGCTGGACTGGGACGAGCCCCTGGAGCCCGAGGACTCGGCCGGGGAGGAGCTGGAGCCCGAGCCGGTCCGCAGGATCCGTATGGACCAGGGTGCCGCGCTGGAGCCGGAGGCGCCGCCGCGACTGCTTGCGCCCCGGGCGCGCGGCGGGCCGGCCGGCGACGGCGCCGAGCTGGACCCCGACGGGCTGCAGCGCCCCGAGCGGGCCCGGCTGAGCGAGAACACCCGGCTGGCCACCCGCTACGCCGTGCGCATCTTCCGGGAGTACCTGAGCGAGAAGGCGCAGAGCCCGGACTTCGAGACCATGGACAAGGGGGCGCTGTGCCGCGTGCTGCGCTCCTTCTACGCCGAGGCCCGCTCCAAGAGCGGCCAGCTCTACAGCAAGTCGTCGCTCATCAGCATCCGCAGCTCGCTCAACCGCTACCTCAACGAGCCCCCGTACTGCCGCACGCTCGACCTCACCAAGGACCCCGAGCTGCGCAGCGCCAACCTGACGCTGGCCGCGGTGATCCGCAAGCTGGAGGAGCAGGGCGCCGGGCCGGTGGTGCAGAAGCAAGCCATCACGCGCGCCGACCTGCGCAAGCTCTACACCTCCAGCGTCTTCAGCACCAGCACGCCCTTCGGGCTGCTCAACAAGGTCTGGTTCGAGACGTGCATGTACTTCTGCACGCGGGGCCGCGAGAACCAGCGCGAGCTGGAGGAGGACTCTTTCGGGCTGGCCATGGACGAGGACGGACGCAAGTTCGTCTACTTCAAGTCCCTCGGGCCCTACCACAAGTCGCGCTCGTCGTCCTGGAGCAAGAAGCGCGCGGAGAGCAGCGACGAGGAGAACTTGCCTCGCATGTACGAGACGGGCACCGAGTTCTGTCCCTACGCCAGCTTCGTCAAGTACCTGTCCAAGCGCAACCCGCTGTGCAAGGCGTTCTTCCAGCGGCCCCGGGACCACTGCAGCGAGGGCGACGTGACCTGGTACGAGAACAAAGCCATCGGCAAGAACTTGCTGGGCACCAGGATGCAGATGCTGTCCAAGGCGGCCAAGCTGTCCAAGACCTACACCAACCACTGCATCGGCGCCGTCTCCATCGCCACGCTCAACAGCATCGCGGGCATCGGCACCAAGCTGGGCGCGCCGGCCCCGCAGGGCTGCTACGCGGAGGCCCTGAACGGGGCGGCCCGCCACCCCTCCCACCACCCCCCTGCGCACCCCTCCCGCCACCCCCGCCCCCAGCCGCCCTCGCTGGGGAGCACTTACATCCTCCCCAAAGACAGCCAGGTCGGGCCCGACGTGAAATCCGAGGCTGCGCCCAAGCGCGCGCTGTACGAGTCGGTGTTCGGGGCCGGGGAGATCTGCGGCCCCTCTTCCCCCAAAAGACTTTGTATTCGCCCCTCGGAGCCTGTGGACGCGGTGGTGGTGGTTTCGGTGAAACACGACCCCCTGCCTCTTCTTCCGGAAGCCAATGGGCACAGGAGCGCCCACTCTCCCACCATAGTCTCACCTGCTATTGTTTCCCCTGCCCAGGTAACCGAACCGACCTCTGTGCATGAACTGTTTCTCTGGTGCCTCTTCGGGAGCAGCTTGGGGGCAAATGTCTCTCTGGGTTGGGGTAGTCGGTACAAGTATGCGGCGTTGAATTTGACTTCACCTTTGAAAGCTTAACTCTTAACGTTTTTCGGGCAAGTTTACACCTAATCTCACCAGGCGAGTGAGGGAGGGTAGGCTGCCTAACACAGCACTGCCGGCAATAGCGCTAGAAACTTCAAAGTTCTCGGAACAAAAGGATTAGCTCGCTCTTGCAGCTCCTCCTCATTAGTTCCGTGAGTTTTATGAGGTCAAGAGCGTGGGCCCTCTGCACCTATAAAGGAAGCAGCAACTTAAAACATACTTGAATAAAGTTACCATTAAAATGCTCCATTACATATTTGCCATAATTTATGGAAGGCAGCGAAACCGTTTAAATTATTAAAAGGAAAATACGCCAATCCCACTTCCTGTAGCTTTTTTTTTTTTTTAAGAAAAGGGGCGGGGACTGGAGAAAGTGGTAGTCGAGCACCAGTTCACAGACTAGTCCAACGTGCAGTCCGATGTGAAGTGACCCTTGGGGCGTGGTTTCTGGACACTCAAGCTGATCTTTAATTGCCTGTTATATTATCCCAATGGGAAGGTGGTCCAGCGACCCTAGAGCGCCTGAGTCAGTGGGAAACGCCCGGTTCGTGGGCCCTGGGGCTTCCCCGTCTGGAAGGGCCCGAGAAGGTCACTGCTGTGGGGCGGACAGGCGAGGGAGAGTGTAGGACAGTCGTAGTCAGGCTGCTGCCCGGATGCTGAGCCAGTTTGGGCGGGTGAATTCATCTCTGAGAATGACGTCCAGCCTAAAGTGACTTAATCTTAAAAAGTTCCAATGTCTAGACTGAGGCCAGGCCTCAGGTGTTCGCTGTGGCTTCCCTGAATACATTCGCAAATACTATTCGAGTTATAGTCATTTGGAGGGAAGAGCCTTTCTCAGGAGTTAGAATCAAGATTTCTCTGGGGCCCTGTTCTGCAGGCAGGAGTCACTTCAAATGGATTTACCTCTTTGACCTCCCTGCTGTCAACAGAAGTAGGAATTTTGGCCCCAAAGCCGGAGGTTAGTGCAGGACCTTAAGGGATATATGTCAGACACCTCGACTTTTTCCAAAGTGGAAATTCCAGTTCTGGACAAACTGACCCTGTCAAAGGTTTATAACTAATCAGTGAGTCTCAAGGCCAACAGAGAAGGGTGCTATGAACACAGAATAGAAACAGCACAGTCCTCTAAAATACACATGACCTGTGTGCTGTGTGTCTTTCATTGCTTTCAGAGTGTGTAGGGCATTTTGGAGTTTTCGGGATGAGAGGAGAGTTTGGGTTTGCTTTCTTTGAAAGCAAAAGTAAATGTTCACATTCTTCTGATAAAGTAAAAACCCTTAAATACCCTGGGTTAGAATCATGCCTTATTAATAAGAGTGAAAAGCCTAAGAAAGTTTACTAAAGCATGTATGAACTTGGAATAATAATTGAACAATTTCCCAACCCCAGTGTCATGTAGAATCGTGACTTAAAGGTCCACAAAAGATTTTAAGTACCTCCTCCGCAATGGCTTTATTTTACTCTTCAGTTCAATTCTTTGGTCACTGGTCTTTGTCTACCTGAATGAGATAAATCAATTCTGTAAAACTGTACAAGGGTCTGTTGCTTATATGATTGTTATGGCTCTCAAGCAAGATCTTAACTCTAGGTGTCTTTTAGTTAAAATGCAAAACAAAAAGTTGTTCTGCGTGCACATTTTTTTCAGTGCTGGGGACTGAATCCAGGCCCCTGCATATACTGTACCATTGAGATACCCTCTACCCTGTTTGCACATATTTAATAGCTTCTCACATAGGCATGGTAAATATTGTTTAAAATCATGAAGATGCCTATGGGGAGCTCTTTAATAACTTTTGTACAACTCACTGTATGAAGTTTGAGCGACCTAAGTGCAGAACAGATGTTTAATTTAACTAGAAAGCTGATATTAAACTTTTCCTCTTGCATTTATTAAAATCACTGTACTGTTTGAGGTCCAAGGCTTTTCCCAGGGATTAATGACGACTGGCTGGGTTTACTAGCTGGTGGCATTGCTCAAAGCCATCAACTCATGGGTCTGGCCATTTATTCCCAGGAAATACCCTGTCTGCCTCAGGCTTCGGGCATTATTTCTTAATTATAAACATAGCGCTCTAACGTTAACACAGACAGGAGCTGTCAGGTGCTGCGGCCTAAACTCCATTGTTGACATATTATTATGAGCTTCTTTATAACACAGAGGTCACACACTCTCATACTCAGACTCTTTGTTAATGTTGTGAGTCTTCCCACAGGATGAAAAGATTGCTACTTTGGGTGAATTTACAGTAGGCCCTCATGCCCAAAGGGGTTGTGTTCCAAGAAAAGCCCAGTGGATGTCTGAAGCCTTGGGTAGTACTGAACCCTGTGTGTGTATCCTGTTTATTCCTAGACACACCATACCTGTGACAAGGTTTGATTTCTGAAGTAGGCATGATAAGATTAGCGATAACAAATGATAAAGTAGGATAACTAACAATATACTCTAATAAGTTATTTAGAGCTCATGAATTGATTGGTCCTGAAATTTCTCATTTCCCGTTTTCAAACCCTCGTTGACCTTGAAGAGGAAAACTGAATGAGGGAAGATTACTAGACTTTGTTTGTTTGTTTATGATGTTAATAAGTGATTATTTATGGAAATGATTGACTAAGGAAGGTACTCAAGGACAGAGATTCTAGAATTTGTGATGTTTTTAAGTCTTATGGAATATCTGGCTTTTGGGGTGGGGAGGCAGTTGTTGGGATACTTGCTTTAACTAGCTCATTCTGGTTCTCTAGAACAGTTGTATTAAGGGTAATGGATACTTCTAGTTCCCTTTTCTCCCGTAGAGCTATTAGATGATCCAGTTCTTAGTATAGCTCGGTGATTCTGTGGTTACATAATTTCAGTTTGTATTTATTTCCTTTGGTGTTGCTGAACGCAGGGGACAGAACGTGGTTCCCCCGTGAAGTCACGCCGCCAGCTCCTGTGCTCTGTTTTGAAAGATGTTAAAATGCCTGCATCTTCCTAGCTGTCCTCTTGGCGTGAAAATAGCACGTTTTTCCTGCACCAGAGAAGTTCAGCTTAGTTAAATAATAGACATTTGCAATTGTATTATTTATCACTTATAGGAAAATACTGATAGAATTTTAGAGACTACATGTCGTAGTACTGCTTAAGTTTCTGTAAATTGCGGCCCTGTCCAATACCAAACAAAATGGTGAAAATTAGCTCACTATAAAATGTCCTTAGAAGCTGGAGATGCAGCGTAGGGTGAAGCATATGTGTTGCATGCATGAGGCCCTGGGTAGCCCTGCAAGAGAGAGAGAGAGACAGAGAGAGAGAGAAACTAAGGAGCATTTGCAAGCTCGGACAAGGGAGTATGATTGCACTGGCTTGGCCCTAACCTAGATCATTTCTGGAAATACTCTTAAGGAATTGTGTGAGTAGGAATCCGATTAGTGCAAAAATTCTGGTGGTGTATCTCCACTGTTGCTGGCTGACTGGCCTCATGGTTGATCAGCAGTAGTATCCACAGTCTGTGCTGGATGCAGGCGTAGCTGCCCTGTAGGTCCGCATGGTTTTTGGTAACTTCAGGGAGCAGGCAGAGGGGGTGGTGCTGAGGATCCGGTGTCCATTCAGAGACTGCAGTGGGAATGGAGAAGCAGCATTTGATCTGTGCGGTTAACAGGGAAAAACCACACAAGGTAGCATTATTGAAATACTTTTTTGAATTTTGAAGACCAGGCAGGAGAGATGCTTTTTTCCTATCTTAAATGTGAACAGAGTCATTGCACCAGCATTTCTTTACAGTGGTTATTTGGAACTGTTAGAATTAACTGTGTCTAACACGGATACTCTTCTGGTATTTAATACTAGTGTGGCTGCATTCCTTTGTCTAAAGTAAGATGTTTGCTCTCTTTTAAAATGTTCAATTCGTGGAGGAACAAGATGCCTTCGACGTGAGTGTGTGTGCCTGCACTCATTCAGAAAATAATCAGGGAGCACCTATTATTTTGGCTTTTGTGCCAAGAATCCATAAATTAATAAATTTCTACTTGGCAAGTATTTTCATTGGCAAGATTTTGACTCCATTACACACTAAAACTAGATCAAAACAGAAGAAATTAAAAGATATATTTTAAACTAATACAAATGTACATCAAATGCCAGTTCACCACATAGTAAAGCTAGTATATGAAATTTTTATAAAAAGAATCATTTGCTGCCAAAAATGTGGATGTTGGGGCCGGAGATTTAGCTCAGTGGTTCCAGCGCCTGCCTCGCAAGCGCAAGGTCCTGAGTTCGATCCTGGTAACCACATACAATGCTGGGCATGGTGGCTCACGCCTGTAATTCCAGCACTCAGGAGGCAGAGACAGGAGGATTGCCGAGTTCGAGGCTTGCCTGGACTACATAGTGAGCTCAGGGCCAGCCTGAACTACAAAGCGAGATCCTGTCTCCAAAAAAAAAAAAAATGTGGATGTTAATGTATTTATCTAAAATGTAAATCTTGGTATCACTCTGATTTTAAAATCTGACTGTCCAAGCTAATGTCATCTAAAGGCCACTCTGTTGTCACTGCTGAGTAGAACCTGAATTAGAGAGAAGCCTTTCTTTGCAGAGGACCTGTAGTCGCGTGGATCACTGTGGTAGAGAGTTCTCGCCTTGGCCTGTGCCAGCCAAAGAGCCTGCCCTTCTTGGTTCTAAAGGAAAAACTGGGTTTCAAGTTGCCTTTTGGTGTCTGAACTGCCACACACCAAATATGGAGAAGCAGAATTGATTTAGGATTGTGTGGTGGTAATAAAGTCTTGGGACTAACCGTGGAATCTAGTTAATCTGTGGGTCTGTGGTATGACGGACTTTGATTTCTAGACCCTGCTTTTCTTTCCTGTGTCACACTTGTTAGCCAAGAGACCTTTTTAAATGCTCCCGTGGAGAGCTCTGATGGGGAGTAGAGTAACGTGAGGAATTGGCCCAAAAAGTAATAGTGCTTGACCTTGGTACACTAAAAAAGAAAGACAGTGCGGCTTAGGGTTTGAGACATTGAATCGGCACAGTTTTCCTTAGTATTCCAGGGGTCCCAGGATGCTGCATTCGGCTTAGCTATAGTTACTGGGAGCTTGGTGCTTCCTAAGTGCTGCCCAGAGTAGCAGGACTTCCACAGGGACCTTGGTGTGGGTTCGCGGAGGACAAGTCAGTGGACCGCGCCTCTGAAGCCCCTCAGACTCATACACGTCAGAGTGGAACTCTTCACACTCTGGGTTCTGGAAGCCTATTCGGATTTGGGGATTTTCAGAATTAGAAAGGTCTCATTGGCCTGCTCTGCAGAGAGGCCTGTACCTGAACCTGCGTGTTTGGAGCTGGTGGCTCGCTGAGGGAAAGGCAGTGCTGACTGAGGCTGGAGGACTGCATCTCATGACTTGATTGGATGGCAGCCACTGCGAAGCCCAGTGAGGTGTGTGTGTGTATCTTTCTGTCTGTCTGTGTGCACACGACCTTCTTTCCAACAATTTCTTTAGAGTCAGATTGTCTTCCTTTTGGCTTATACTTCAGTGACTGAAAGGATCCTTTTCTTTGACCTTTAAAAAAGGATACATCTGGCTGGGGATTTAGCTCAGTGGTTCCTGCCTCTGTCTTGCCAGAGCAAGGTCCCAAGTTCATCCCTGGTAACCACATATCACAGTGCTGGGCATGGCAACTCACGCCCACAGCAATCAGTACCACAAACCATCATGCAGGGTATGATGGCTCGTACCTGTAATCCCAGTACTCAGGAGGCAGAGGCAGGAGGATTGCTGTGATTTCCAGGCTAGCATGGGTGACATAGTAAGCTCAGGGCCAGCCTGAACTACAAAACGAGAACCTATCTCAAAAAAAAGAAAGAAAGAAAGAAGGATACATCCAACCTCAGCACATCTGTGGTCCTGCACTTTGGAAGTTAAGACAGGAAGATCACAAGTTTGAGCCTGCCCCAGTCATTGAAGACACTTAGCTAAAATACTTCAGTATTTTAGACCCTTTCTCAGAATAAAATAGTAATTTTTTTTAAAGGCCAGAATATTGCCCAATACAGAGACCATGGGTTAAATCTGTAGTACAGACAAAAAATCCACACGACAGTGAACTTTCTCTGGTGACACATTTTTAAAATAGAACATTCTGAATTTTACCTAAATTTTAGAAGAACTTTTTAAGTAATGGAAGTAGAAGCTGTATTACAGTATTGCAACCCAATACTGTGTCAGAGCTTTGTTTACCGTTTGTTTTTCAATCACATACACTTTTGGGCAGTTCGCCCATGTGTACAGCTTGTTTTGGGCTGTTTTCATCCCCTGTGGGAAAGGCCTTTTCCTGGACACCCTCTGCATTCTGAGATGTGTGATTGCGAATCCTGTTCTGTCCCGGGCTGTGACTTTGGTTGGTTTTAGTCCTTTCAGGTGTGCGGCAGCCTGAGGGGACCTCCCCTGACCAGCCCTGTATGCACCCAGAGGCCTGAGGACCTTGGGATGACCTTGAAAGGAGCATGGGGCCCGTTAGAGCAGCTCATCACCCCCACTTCCAGCCCATCAGCCTCCATCCAGCTCCAGCCCCCAGCACCAGGGGCTCTGGAGAAGCCTCTTCTTTCCTCAAGTATGAGACTTTTGCACAGTGAGTTAAGGCCTCCACTGCCTGGCGGTGGGCCCTCCCTGGGCTGCCGGGAGGGGTAAAATGCGCCCCCTGAAGGGGCTGACAGATTTAAGACCACAGGAGGTGGAAGCCTCTGGGGAGGGGGGGAGTACAGAGAGGAACATTACAGAGTGACAGAGATGAATGTTACTTCCTTTGTGAGGAGTTCTCTGACCAAATTAAAATGTCAAGACTAGTTGCGAGGTTGTCATCGTCAATTTCTAGTTTTACTCGCTGGCACAGTTGTCTGAGTTTACCGGTTCAGTCCAGCTTTTCATCTTCTGTCTCCACTCTTGCTGTCTGGACCCAAGGAGAAGAGCGGTGTTACTTTTAGCACCAGTTTTCATTCTGGCCCTTTCAGCCATGTGCCAAAAACCAGGTAGTAAAGCACATTTTGTATATATTTTAAATCAAACATTATTTTTTTTTTTTTGAGACAGGGTCTCGCTTTATAGTTCAGGCTAGCCCTCAGCTTACTATGTACCCCAGGCAAGCCTCGAACTCAGCAATCCTCCTGCCTCTGCCTCCCAAGTGCTGGGATGACAGGCGTGAGCCACCATGCCCAGCAAATCAAACATTATTTTAAACTTGTATTTCTCATTCTCTTTTTAGACAAAAATAGTCATTGATAATATCTTTATATATACAAATTTATCTTTAATATATCTTACATATGTATATATTTACACACGTAATATAGATTTAATTTTTTTTTTTTGAGACAGGGTCTTGCTTTGTAGTTCAGGCTGGCTCTGAGCTCACTATGTAGCCCAGGCAAGCCTCGAACTCAGCTATCCTCCTGCCTCTGCCTCCCGAGTGCTGGGATGACAGGCGTGAGCCACCACGCCCGGCCAATTTTTAAAAACCTTTCATCTTATTATAGTTGAGAAATAGGTGCTGAGGACAAAGTTCCTTGAACTTGTGGTCACTTGTGATGCTTCGCCTTGCTGAAGTTTTGTTCTTGCAGTCTTTAGCGCCCGGCTTAGAGATGTGCACGGTTTCCACAGCTGCCTGTTATCAGTCCCGGGTTCCCTCTGGCCCAATCAGGCAGGAGAGGCTGGCGTCAGTCCTTGTAGTTTTGTTGCTGGCTCTCAACTCTAACAGCATCTGCAGCAATGGATGGAGCAAAGCGGAGCGTTGCTAGGGCCCCAGGTCTGCTGGGGCTGTGAGGTAGCCCCCCCAGCCGCTCAGCACCCCGCCAGCCGCCAGTCAGCTCCTTGCACCTTGATGAGGCCCCTAGGCAGCCTGTGCACTGGATGTCTTGTGGAGCACTGGTCTCTGTGGTCTTTTGTTTAATCCTCACACCGCCCTTCAGTTATGGTTATTCTTTCTACTTTATAAAGCAAGCAACTAAAGGTAGTAGACATTGATTAGCTTGCTTAAGGCCTAAGACTTGCCGAGTATCAAGGCTGGGATTTGAACTGAGGCCCCACTGCTTCTAGAGTATGCTCTTTTCAGTCTCATCTGCTGTTTCCAAAGGACCCAGTAGAAAAACTGATAGGAGCACGAAGTCCCGTCAGCGCTTGAGAATTTCCCCAGGATAACCAAAGAGGAGAGAGCTGAGGAACTCGGCATTGCAAGACAGTGGAGATGTACAGAAGGAGCCCAGCAGCATTTCCAGGGTGTAGCATGTGCTGTGAGGCCCTGCGGGGGCCCGGCCTCTGCAGTGTGTGCAGATGGGGACGGCCGAGTCAGGTAGTGTTTAAGTCCAGAGCCAGGCCCCGAACCGGGTGTCAGGTCTCAGCTCTGCCTGGATCTCCGCGGACATCGGTTTCCCCGAGTCCCGTGGGGTCCTTTAACGTCAAACAAATGACAGTATCTGCACTGTGGGACGTGGGCGTCATGGTGCTACCTGAGCACAGCACGTCACAGGCGGAAACATGCAGATCCTTGTGATCAAGGCACAGCCTCAGTCCGGAGTTTCTCGTGGAAGCACCTTGTGGGGTCCTGGGCAGCGCCTCTCCTGAGGCATCCGTGGTCTGGCTGTTGGCAAAGTCACTCATCTCCTGGTAGAGAGCGGAGCTCAGGACAGCCTCTTGGGTCATTTCAGGGGCTACAGGAGACCGGGAAGCCCACGGATGGCTATAATGCCTGCCCAGACTCTTCACAGATCCACAGAAGTTAGCTTAGAGTGAAATAGGTTTCGAGTAGTTCGAGACAAAGGGAACAGTCCTCATACTGGGATTTTTAAAATACTATGAAGGTTGTCAGAAATCTGCTCCAGTATTCTCGTAGTTCACTAGATCCTGCATCATGGTGTTCGCATTGCCTTCGTACGTGAATAGTCTACTCTTGAACCCTGCCTCAGATACAATGTAAATCAATACAAGTTCCCTTTAAAGTTGAGCTGTACTGATACATGTTTTGAATAGACAACAGAATCAAGGTAAATGGTGTTTTGATCTATTTCTTCTGACCAATTAAAGACCTCTTATGACTTGTTTTTAGGGTGACAAAATGCTCTTAGGAAATGGAAATGATTGATATGAGAATGAAGTGATTTATTCTAGTTTGCCATCCAAATATTAACAGTACCCTCCAGCAGCCCTTTTAGGGTAGTACATTTTATTTGGCCTGCCCATCTGGAGTATTGACTTGAATTTTGTAGCATTTTAAACATAAAACTGTGTCTTAATAGACGTTAGGATATTTTAGATATTTTCTTCCTTTAGTTCCAACAAATATTGCATTGTCTTTTTACTCCAGGAGGGGGGGGAAAAAAAAAAAGACTTGCAGAATATTTTTCAGTGAATCGAGATAGCAATTTAAAAACACGTTGCTGTGGAAACGCATACAGAGCTACATAAAAGTGTAAGAACTTCAGAAAACTGATTTTGCGCGTTTCATTTTCTTCTTTGCCACAACTCAGCATTCATCCACATATTAATTTTTGATAATCCATGGTAGGGTGTTCATAGAGCTAGTGATTTCTCTGCCTCCCAGGATTGTTTTATAGGGCAGTTTATGTTACAGTTCAGGGATACTTTTCTGCTTTTTTTCGTAGTTTGTGAAGAGGTTCATGGAATCCGAGATGCCATGTTGTTATTACCTTCTCTCTCCAGTGATGGGTTTTGGAAACCCCGGGGGGTTGTGAGCTATAATCTAAGCAGGGAGAGGAAAGGTGAACCAGAAGCTCTCTAGCAAATCTCTGGAAACTGGGTGTGTTTATAAAAGCCTTTAGTGAATACTTGCCGTGCGTGAGAGGACGGAGGGCTGTGGACGTCGGGTCGACTCAGCTACGTGGAAGAGAAGACGCCAGAGAAAGATCCCAAGAGCCAGTGGAGAGGAAGTCTTATCTCGTGTGATCAGTGTTCACAAGTGAACCCTGGAAACAATATCACTATAAAGGAAATAAGACCGAAAGCTGCCTGGCCCAACCGTAGGACTAAACACTCCAGCTTTAAATTTGTGTAAGAGATTTATGGCAACTCAGGAAAAAAAAAAAAGATATTTTTCAGAAATTAAGCCTTTCTTTACTGCAGCGCCACAACCACATTGGGCACATTGAGTGCCCCTTACCCGGAATGCTTGAGGCCATAAGTGTTTTAGGTTTCAGATGGGGGGGTATTTACATGTATATAAAATTAGGTATCTTGGAGACTGGAACCAAATATAAGAAAAAGATTCATTTATGCTTCATGGACACACGGCCCGAAGGTAAATTCTGTGCAGGGTTTTTCGTGTACGTTTGTCTCAACTCCACCCGTTTTCTGAAGTCAGATGTAGCAGTTTCCACCGAGTTGTGATGTCAGTACTCAGAAAGGTTTGGGCCTCCCGGGTTTTAGGCTCCTTAGTATTTAAATATTTCAAGTCAGAGTAAGGGGCTCATCTTGGTCCCTCTAAGTGTTTACCCTTTTGTTCATCTACATGTTTTAAGGTTGAGAGAAAAATTCAGAAGCTGGGCTCTGTCACAGCTTGCATTTCAGTCATCATTTTTACAGTCACAGTGCCTGGCTCCTTGGATAGCCACCTTTGTTCTTTGCCCATCTCGTGGTCCATGGGGCAGTATTCTGAATGACTCATTAGTAAGGTGCACCTTTCCAGTGGGCGCTCTCATCCTAAGGCTCTTCCTGCTTTCAGATTTTGGGCCAATCAGAACTTGGGACACGTGTAGCGTCCACTTCTCTGGAGACGTCACTCACGTGTGTCGTGGAGGAGGCAGACGCTTAACCAGATTAAGCCCCACTGCTGTGATAAATCCTGTCCTACTCTGTACACAACAGACAATGGAGCGGGAGGGCGGGGAGGGCCCCAGATCAGACCTGTTCTGCAGAGGAGAAAAGTGGCCCTCAAGAGTCCAGTGCCTGACTTTACCTGCCTACCGAGATGCAGGACGAAAGCCCTAGGTCCACCGCTAGGCCCAGGCCTCGCGGATGGCAGTCTGTACACGTGTTTGAGCTGGTGACTGGACAGCCGACATTACCAGCCTATTGCAGTGTGGCATTCAGGAATGAAAGGATGCTACATGCAAGTGAATGGTTAGATGGATCTTTTTTTTTTTTTTTTTTTTTGAGACAGGGTCTCGCTTTTGTAGTTCAGGCTGGCCCTGAGCTCACTATGTAGCCCAGGCAAGCCTGGAACTCAGCAATCCTCCTGTCTCTGCCTCCCGAGTGCTGGGATGACAGGGGTGAGCCACCAAACCCGGCACTGTGGTATGTGGTATTGATGGCTGGTGGGTGTGTCTCCACACCCAGCATTGTATGTTTCCGGGGATTGAACTCAGGACCTTGCGCTTACAAGGCAGGTGCCGGAACCACTGAGCTAACCCTCCGGCCTTGGATGGATCTTTTAAGAAGTAAGAGCATTTTAGTTTGATTTTTTTGTGCTTGTTTTTCAGGAAAATAACAAGGGACATTGTAGAGGAGGGTGACCTAGCACGGCCTGTCTCCAGAATGTCAGTCCTAGGGCGGCTGGAGTCATTGT
Organism: Thryonomys swinderianus; assembly: GCA_004025085.1. NCBI lineage: Eukaryota > Metazoa > Chordata > Mammalia > Rodentia > Thryonomyidae > Thryonomys > Thryonomys swinderianus. Next base: position 74,092 of record PVIC010000369.1, read on the forward strand.
CCACAAGGAGCCTTTTCTGCGGGGGGTGGGGGGGACTGGCCCTTGCTGGGGTGTGCTGCTCGCTGGCACCCCCGAGTCTCCGCCGTCCTTATCTGTTCCTTGCCTGCTTGGTGGTTGAGGACTTGCTGCCCAAGGCCCTAGACCTTCTCCACGTCACTCAGAGCACTTAATTAAAAGAAAACACCAGCGCAGTTCTAATACAGGCTTATTACCAGCGAAAAGGAACAATAAAAATGACTATAAAGATCCTGACAAATAGAAAATGTTTAACAACAGTAGAGCGCTTTCTGGGCAAGGGTTTCCTCCTGGCACGGGATGACAGGCCCTCGCTGCCAGGCCTGCCCTCCTGCACTTGGCAGGAAGTTCTTGCCAGGCCGGAACAGGAGAGTCAAAGGGGATTTGGTCTCCTTGAGGTCACCTGACTTCTCGCTGCAAGAATGTCATTGGGAAGTGACGGACACAGGCATGTGGCTCTCTCATGGGTGATGACAGATACCGCAAGGTGTAAAGGCTATTTGGGTGACATGGGAGTACAAAGGAAAACAAGGAAAAGACCCAGAAGGAAAAAAGTGATAGAGACAAGCAGGGACGGCACTTCCATTCTTACCAGAAGAAATATGACCACAGGGAACAAACTTTATCTTTGCTAATCAACGGTGTTGCCACAGAACAGATCGAGTTAAAGTTCTGGCGGCAGGTGGGTGACTTCTTACCTGTTAAATGGGGAAAACAGTAAGACAGCAGTTTCACCTGCACTCCGGGGCTCCCATACCCCGAACCCCAAGGGCATGAAGCTCGCGTGTGCAGCGATTTCCCTGCATAAGCACGCGCATGTTTAAAGCCTTCTTCCCTGTAACACACTTGCCATGCGCTGGGCCGTAACTTTGCAGTTTGAGATGCGCCAGCAGATCCAGCACGCATTTCCTTAGTCTTCACCATTTCACAGAGAATTCACGCAGCATTGATCGTAGCAGCCTAGGCACAAGTTTCTTTTCTCTCCTTATTAAACTGAACACTTTCACCTTTTAAAGGAACTGCTTTGTGGTTTCTTTGCCATCCCTGCGTTGTAATCACTACCCTTGCACACGGGGGTGTTATTAAATAAAATAAGGGTTACACACACACACAAGATTGGGGTGCGGAGCCAATAGGTCTGGTAATTGAGATGCTTACTAGGCAAGTTCCCGTTGGGGAGCAGGCAGCCCACAGAGGCCTCACGCCCAGCAGGACAGAATGGGACTCCGCGAGGTCTGGACCTGGCACTTAGCGTGATGCGCAGCTTGAAACTCAAGAATTGTTTAGCTCCGGAATTTTCCATGTAATATTTTTGGATCAACCTATTCATCACTGAAACCTTGAAAAGCCGTATCACAGATAAGAGGTGTCGAAGGCCCAGAGTGAGTCAGGTGTGACGCACACCTCAGATCTCAGCGTTCTGAGATCGAGGTAAGAGGCCTGCAGGTGTGAGCCCAGTGTGGGCAACCGGGTGACTTAGAAGACCCTGTTTGAGAATAAGAAAGGGCCGGGATGGAGTTCAGGGAGAACGCCCTGGGGCTACCCTAGGGGGCAGTCTCAGTGGAGCCGGGGTGTAGTGCGGCCAGAGTGCACTTCCGCAGGCACGTGCCGGTTGGCTTGAGTCCCGCCCCCAGCAGCACACTCCATAGTGCTGCTCAGGAAAGGATATATTTCTGAAATGTCTGTTGTTCAGAGGTTATCGACCTGTTAGAGGAGAAGCAGAGGGGTGAGGTGCAGTTTACACTGGCTCCACAGTATTGTCTTTGAAAGAGAAGACAAAGAATTCCTCCAGAATCACAAATATTTATGAACGCAGGTGAAAGAATGGAAATACATGTATAAAAGCCATTTGGAAATGGCCATCTATGGCAAGGGTAAGCTAGGGCCATGAACACATAAATGAAAAGTAAAATTTAGAAAAAGGTGAACATTAAATTGATTATAGATATCCTTGTTTGAGCCAGCACGGGACTCAGTAAAATATAGAGTTCTCAAGCCTCTATTCTCTCATTTGTGTCATGAAAGAGAATACCTTAAATACACAAAAATTTTATGTAAAACTTTTAGCCAGGCATGGTGGTGCCCACGTAATCCCAGCACAGGGAAGGCTGAGGCAGGAGAATCATGATGAGTTTAAGGCCACCTGAGAAAGATATGAGTTCAAGGGCAGCCTGAACTATCCAGTGAGACCCTGTCCAAAACGACAACAAAATTTTAAAGAACTAATTTGAGAAAATAACTTTAAGTAGAGTTATATAGGAAAAATTAAAATAACTTTACAAATATGGGCAATATAGACCGTGTTCAAAAAGCTTACTCACCTCATTAAAATCACACCATTTTATCTTTCCCTAATCATAAGTGATAAATTGATGGTGATCAATTTTCCTTAGAATGTTGTGATGCCAATGAAGTATATTCTGTTTGTTGCAGCTAATGATTTTTTCTCAATTTGTTTCAGTAAATGATAGAAACACTTAATCATACAGAATATAGAACCAGCATCTTTTCTACTTTATCATTAAAAACAAACTGATCAGAAGATACTTGTAGGTTTTGTGAATCTTTATTTTACATAGTAGTTTTAAAATTCTTATGACCACTTACCCATCCAAACACAAGAACAAATATGAAACTTTCTGCCAACATGTTACAGAGAGTACTGGCATTCACTGGAGAGAGATGGTGTCATTCTCTTAACTTCTTTTTCCTACTTGACTGAACTAGATCACATGCTTAGTTGACGAAGAGTGTTGTGTAATCACATTCTAGTTTTGCTTAGTCTACCAGGTTGCTTAGAACTCAGGCAGCTGACACTAGCTGTGTTGTGTATCTAAATTACTGTTAGATCATGAGCCTTCAGAGCTGTGGGGGCAGTAAGAATGTCTAACTTTCCTGGCCAATCCATTCCATGATCAATCCGATAGTGTAAATATGTAATATGTTTGATATATATATATAACTGAGTGTACTTTATTCAGTATAATCATCATGTAAGCTAGAGAAGTTAGTAGCCTGTGTCGGGAAATAGCTAGCAGATTTTAAGCCTTGGACTATATTCTCAGTCTCTCATTTGCTCCTTTACTCAGTATTTATCTGTTGAGCACCTACTATGTGCTGACCATGGAGAACCCAGTAAATACAAGAAAGAGACTGACTTGATGTTGAAGTAGGAAAGACCTGGAAACTAGCAAAACTATTATTCAAATACACTGAGCAGCTACTCTAGATTCCAGGACCCACCTTGTTGTATGCAGCTGCCATTACTTGGGCCCCACCCCATAGAAGCAGGCTGGCTGTGCTGGGCACTTCTGCTGTTGGAGTCACAAGGAAGACCCTGGCTAACCCAAGCTGGCAAAGCTGTGAGTGGCCTCGAGTGCTGTTCCAGCTAAAGGTGGTCCCCGCTGCGATAGCTGCATGAGCTGTAGAGCTTTCCTACTGAAAATTCCCATTTGCCTTACAAATCTGAAGTGTACAGAACAGAGTAGAACACAGAGTGGGAGCACTTCGAACCCCTGGGTCTGTTGGTAGGCAGGCGTGATGGCACAGGGCATGTGGCACCCAGGGGGCTGAGCAGCAGAATCAGTCGGGGCCCAAGGACTGCTCTGGACTTGCGTGTATAGAATCTGTCCTGCTGAGGAAACAGACATCGTGCCCTATTTGGGCCCCTCGTCATGGACAGGTCTCTGATGCCACCCAGAGCTGAATGGCTTGCCCAAGGTGGGGCCTTTCTTTTCTCAGATGTGTACTTTTCCCTGAACTGCCCAGGCCTCTCAGAAAACCTGTCCCCTCTGCCCAGTTCCTGAAAAAGCAAGTAGCTCCGGTGCCACTGTTCACACAGACAGGCACTTGTTTGGGAAACGCCTCACTGGTATTTGTGAATCATGGGATTAGCCCATCACTGCTCCATACGTGCCGCCTTAGCGCCTGCACCACAGTCTGACCGCTGCCAGCCACGCAAAGGAAGCCCCCCAAATAGGACCGGGGACCCGTGAATAATGCCTGGTCAGGTGTTAGAGTCCCTTCCCGCCCCGAGAACCTGTCTTTCCATCCTGGGAAAAGGTCTGCAAATCAGATGTCTGTGAATTAGATCAAGGTTTAAATGCATGAAGGGAAATGGTTTTAGAGTTTGTATTTATCCCAAACTCCAAAACTGAGTCAGACTGATTGATGCTGGACTCTGGTCTATTTCATAGTAACTCTGGCTGTTTCTGATTCGCTTTTATATGGTGCCTTTGTTTACCACACTGGAGATTGAATTGGGTGCACGTTCTAGGGACACAATCTACCACTGGCAGCATCTGCAGCCCCAGTGCTAATAGCTTTTAAGGACATTGTGTGTATGTGTGTGTGTGTGTGTGTGTGTGTTTTATAGTATTAGACTTATGTAATAGGCATACATTTGACTTAATGTATTTCAGCCATTTGCTACAGTTTTCTAATTGATTTAGGATTCTTTTATTTTCTTACTTACCGTGTATGAGTGGTTTGTTTTTCATGCCTGGCACATGTTAGAAGTTGAAAGTATTGGTAGAAATAAATAAAACTACTTAACAGTAACATTATAAGGTTAATTTATTATCTTTGCCCATCTCACCTTCAACCAAAGGATCTATGTTTGTTTGTTTGTTTTGTTTTGTTTTGTTTTTGAGACAGGGTCTCGCTTTTGTAGTTCAGGCTGGCCCTGAGCTCACTATGTAGTCCAGGCAAGCCTCGAACTCAGCAATCCTCCTGCCTCTGCCTCCCAAGTGCTGGGATTACAGGCGTGAGCCACCACGCCCGGCACTGTGCTATGTGGTATTGATGGCTGGTGGGCGTGAGTCTCCACACCCAGCATTGTATATGGTTTCCCGGGATCGAACTCAGGACCTTGCGCTTGTGAGGCAGGCGCCAGAGCCACTGAGCTAACCCTCCGGCCGAGGATCTATGTTTTTTACTGCTGTTGAAAAACACGAAAACTAAGCCCCCGGCTGTGGAGGTGGGAAGGAAAATGTGTCTCCCGTAGCACATGGAGATGAGATGCACCAGTCCTTAAGTTTTTACTGTACCTGTGCTGGGTGTTGTGGCACCGTGCTGTACTCCGAGGGGCAGGGGGGTTAAGGTACCCCTGAGCATCCTGCATAGGCTCCAAATATAAATGATCCCCTCCTGTCGACTTCTTAACCGCAGCGGGAATTGCATCCAGCCCAAGTAAAGCACCAGGTGTGCTGGCTGTGTCTCCACCAGGGGGCCTCTGGTTGGTTGGTTGGTTGTGCTTTCTTGGCCTGAAAGAGTCAGGACTAAGGTAGATTTGCCCCCAAAACGACCGAACGCGGACTTTGAGCTTCATCTGTGTCTTATCTCTGTGCAACTGTTTTCCTCCCTATCCCAGACCTGCTTGTACTTTCTTTCCTTCTTCTCTTGTCTATGATGCTCACATCTCCTCAGCCCTTCACTGCCTCAACCACCAACCTACAGAAATATGATCAAGAGAAACCCTTGTATAAAGGTTCATAGAATCAACAATAAGTAATACTTGCTGAGCATTAGGTTGACAGTGCACAACTAAGACTTGGGTTTATGGAAAAGGAGCTCAAGACATGCTTCTGTGAGATACCAAAGGAATAAATGTGTGCCCAGTGCATAAGTATTTGTCCACTGTTTTATTCCCATTTCCTTAATAGAATTTGATCCATAAATATGGAGCTTTCAACAGAAAAAAGGAGCCAAAGGCTTGAATTCTCATCTCTCTGTGTAGCACCTTACCTTGGGATGTTGCCGGTGTGGTGATTGTTTAACGCCTTCTTCCCCTGGTTTAATTCTGTTCATATAAGGGTATCATCTGCTGTATTAGGGACAATTAATATCACCGCTCCTGCTCATCTATGGAATTTGGTTATAGACTCCAGTCTTTTTTATTGTTTATAATTACAGAAATTAAAACCAGTTATCCTAAAGTTATTTAATATTGTTCTGTTAGATTTAGGCATAACTTCCTTAGGTAACATTTTCTTTTCAATTTAAAGAATATGAATTGAGAGGGCAAGATTTTTGGTTAATAAAAGGGTAGAATTCTACTTGTTTATTTTTCTTGGTCTTTATTTTTCTTTTGGGATTTACTCTGTTTTCACTTCTGGGGGCACAGAGAGAGGAAAGAAGGAGGGTAAGAAGGATTTTGAATTGAGAGACATGGTAGACAAGGGGAAATGCAGGAGCAAGAGTCCTTTTGACCCATGGAGCATTCCAGAATATTCCGGAAGAAAGTGCAAGGACGTGAAGCTTAGAGAGTGATGGAAAGTGGTAAGGGACAAACTTGAAGGATTCACCAAGAGCCGTATCCTCAAATGCCATAGCCATGAGGAAGGTTTCAAACTTCATCTTACAGACAGGGCAGTTATGGACAGGTTTGAATGCAGAAAAGAACAGGATTCAACTTGTTTCTCTTTGGTTTGGTTTCGTTTCGTTTTGGTTTTTGCAAGTTGAGCTGTGGAACATGGATTGCTGAGGGAACAGGGCAGTGGTGCTGGTGAGTGAGGACCAAGTGGGAGAGGGAGCTGGAGTGAGAGGGAGGAAAGAAGTAGGTATTTGGGAGGCAGTGGCTGTAGGGCTCGGAGATTGACACGGAGGGGATGGAGGTGCTCAGAGGGACTCGCAGCTTTGCAGCATAACAAGGCAAACGGGAGCATGTGCATATTGAAATGGGGGTTCCTACCAGGACAGCCCAGGAGAAGGCGGTGAGTTCCATCTTAAAAACACTGAATCTGAGAGGCTTCTAGAAATGTTGCTGAGTTGACTGTTTTTACTTTGGTTCGATACAGCTGAGGTTTCAAGGGGGAGGAGCGCAGGTGCACGTCCTCTGGCTTCCCAGGAGAGAGGCCGTGTGTCACCTTTGCAGGAGAGTCTTGCAGTGGGAGGGGCAAGGGAAGGGGCTGGGATCCTGGTCTGACTGTCAGGAGGGAGGACTGTGACGCAGTAGCCAGAAGAAGGGAGAGGGAGAGACAGAGCTAGGAGCCTGTTTAGAGAGAGCAAGAACTTTTCAGTTACTTTCCTGAAGACAGCAGACAGCAGAGATGGACCCAGGCTAGATCGGCCTGCTGGCTTTCCCTCCCGGCCTGGACCTTCCTCCTTCGCAGGACACCGTGTCCCCTTGGAAGTCCAGTCCACGAAGGATCCTGCCAACTCAGGTTCAGCGGGAGCAGCCTCTTTATTTTAATTGAGTCCAGGATGAGCTGAGGCTCAGGGTCAAGGCAAAGGGTAAATAAAAGCGCAACACTGTAACTGAGGCTCAGACCAGAGAGAACCGATGAGTCCCATGGTGCACAGTGTGCTGGGCCTGAGCTTTTTGAAATTCAAATAGGCACATGTGTAGATCTCAGGATAAATTTGGTCTTCATGAACTAGAGGCACTTAAGGAAGAAAGATACTTTTTCTATGTTAGATTTTCCCTGAAAAAAAAAATGTAGCTTTTCTTATTTTTTCTTAATTAATAAACTATATTTTTAGGGCAGTTCTAGGCTCACAGAAAAACTGAACCGAGGGCTGGAGATTTAGCTTAGTGGTCTAAGCTAAATCTAGTGGCCTAGTGGCCACTAAATCTAGTGGCCTAGCAAGCGTAAGGTCCCTGGTTTGATCCCAGGAACCACATACAGTGATACTGGGTGTGGTGACTCACAACCACCAGCAATCAGTACCACATACCACAGTGCTGGGTATGTTGGCTCATGCCTGTAATCCCAGCACTCGGGAGGCAGAGACAGGAAGGATTGCTGAGTTTGAGGTTTGCCTGGGCTCCATAGTGAGCTCAGGGCCAGCGCCAGCCTGAACTACAAAGCAAGAGATCCTGTCTCAAAAAAAAAAACAACACAAAACCCTGAACCGGAAGTACACAGAATTGTCAGGTTTCCCCTGTCCCCCTTCCAGGAACAACCCTGTTCACTTCCTACATCTGATCTTAAAGTGGTATACTTTGTTTTGGTCCAAATACCATCCCGTTGGTGTCATGAAAAGTACGCAGTTTATATTAGGGGTCCCTCCTGCTCTTGTACGTCCCAGGGGTTTGGATGAATGTGTAATAGCGTGTCTCCCGTTGTGGTGTCTCACAGATTCGCCTTATGGCCCTATAAACCCTGTGTTGTGCCTGGTTCGTCCCGCCCTCCTCCCGCTCATTCGTTTATTTATTTGTTTGCAGTAGCCTTTTCTTCCCCTAGACATATGAATGTTTTTCTCTCTCACTTTTCTGGAAGATCCTTGATACAACCTTCTTAATAGCTTTGTTCTAGTTTGAGTATATAATAGATAAATTTAGTCAACTGACCTGAATGAATGGCTTTAGAGCAGTAAGTGACTTAATTTGTGTTCATTGTCCTTACCTAATTCCAGCTTTCTTTCTACCAGTGTTCACGCCCACTGCTTAAAACTCTCTCTAGATGTTCCCCAAGAAGCTTTTCTCCTGTTCCTGGGGGAACAGAGAGGAGAACTTGTCCTTGACATTCCGTCCCTTATCTCTCGGGGCAGCTGGCCAAGGATTCTCCTCTGCATTTGTGTCCCCTTCTGTTCCCTTAGGGCCCGGGAAAGGCTGAGGCTCTTTAAGGGGCTAGAAGAGAAGCAGCCCCTTTGAGGGTTATGGGGTGAAAAGTCAGCGTCCATCGTTGTGCTGTGTACTCGTTACTACGGTGTCCATTTCTGTATTGCTCCAAAGCCCAGGGAAACTAGTCGTTGTACATTCTGTGCTTTGAAAGTTACATATAGGGGCGAGGGGTCGTAGAGTGGGTAGGGAAAGGGGAAAAATGAGAATTAAGTCATGTCCTATACTGGTACAGTTTCTCAATGTTGAGAGTAATGGTGATGTGTATATATAATGTATCAATAAAGATTCAAATTAAAACAAAGTTACTGGGAGAAAAGGGTCTCAAAATGTGCAGAGTAAAACAGAAAATCCTGATTTTTCAGGGACAGGCTCGCTGGGGGGGGCCTTTGCTCAGACAGAGTGCGCTGCTCTGTGAGGCAGGCGGAGGCCCCTCAGTTCCCAGTGGTTGTCAGGAGAGGAGCAAAGGAAGCGGAGAGGAATCTGTTAGACATCACCGTGCACCACTGGCTTGGCTTTTGCTCCAGGAAAGAGAAGTGGCCGACTTCCTGTCCGCTTGGCATCTTTCTGCTGGCTAGGTTAGCTCCTCTCCTGTGACGGCAGCCGCAGGATCACAGGTTGGGCGCGCTATCTTTCTTGCCAGCATCTACTGAAAGCGCGCAGAGCTGTTGCATAGCGAGGGACAGACTGTCAGCCGCGAGGGTCCACGTGGGAAGACAAGCTAGATGGTCACAGTCTCCGCGAGCTGGCGGGGACCGCAGGGAGTGCTCGAATCTCACGAATTCTGTGGGACCTGAAGACAGTGCTTGTGCCTGGGCACCGTGGGCCCCTCCTGCAGTTTCTGCTGGGCCCCCAGAAACCCGTACCTAACCCAAGTGTCAGGAAAGGGCTGCTTCCCACTGTTCTCTTTTCTTACTCCGCTTCCCTCAACCCCCAGCATCGGGGATGGAACCCACAGCCTTTGCGCTGGTCTACATCTCCAACTCTTATTTTTTATTTTGAGACAAGGTTTTAAGTCACTGAGCTGCCCATACTGGGTTTGAACTTGCAGTCCTCCTGCCTCAGCCTCCCAGAGTGCTGGGATTACAGGCATCACCACCCTGTCTGGCTCTCTTCTTACGTTTAACACAGTTCATACATCCCGCAATGAAGACTGGCCTCTCGCCTCCGGGAACACAGGGGCTGAATGTCAGAGTATGTCGAAGGCCCAGCAGGGGTGTGGGAGCTGAGGTAGCGGCTCTCCTTGGCCTTAAGCACCACTGCAGCGGCTGTGTGGGGCAGATTGGCAGCTGGCAACGGGACTGACAGAGTCCCTGGCGCACGGGAGACTAGACCAGGGGCCGAGACGGGAAAGTGGGGACTGAGTAACATCGGGGCACTCAAGTGTTTTAGAGAATGTGGGAACAAGTGACGGAAGAGGAGGCCACTCAGGAGAAAGCCTCAGGAAAGAGGCCCCAGAGGAGCGGTCAGCGGCCCGGAGGAAGAGGTTCCGTACAGACGGTTCAGAACGTCTTTGGGAGGTGCCGTATTTGTTCCTTTTGGCTCAGGCACGGAGAAGGCGATCAGGTGGGAAGACTGGCCGGACCTCATCATGGCCGGGAGGAGCCACACCCCAGAACTCAGCCCAGCCACGAAGCGGATGTTAAAGGTGACCAGAGGGCACGTGTCGTCTCAGTTTGTCATGCGGCCTTTACAGGGTGACTGTTTTTAAAAAAAGATTGTTTAGGTAAATCACTATGAAAGACACACTGCTATGAGTGCCCCCCGTGAGACCCCCTGGCTTCCATCTCCTGTATCCCATTGGTCCTGCCGTTCTCTGGAGCAATTCTGAATGGGCTCTTTGTGCTGTAGGAGATGTGATCAAAACACAGTGAGTGGTGTGCTGGGGATTGAGCTCAGGGGATCTGGTGTCTGCGTG
>PVIC010000369.1:84687-128628 GCA_004025085.1 Thryonomys swinderianus
CGCAAAAAGTAAATGTTTTGAATCAATTCAGGACAGCAAGGCAGCTGCCACAGTGCGGATGAAGACTCCCGAAGACGGCTAGAGCTGCTTCAGACAATGCAAGAAGGGTGGGGTGGGCGTGTTCCCAAGAGGAATCATATTTGCAGGGAACTAGTGGAAATGTGTTTTGTACTGTGATAAATATTCTCCTACTTTAGACACACGCCATACTTTTCTGTCCCTGCTCCTCCTGGAAGGCTAAGCCACACCTGATTCGTATGAACCAAAGGTCTTGCACCCCGGAGAGGGCCGGGTCAGGCTGGGCCGGGCCGCTGACACGCACAGCAAGGCTGGCTGGTGCATCTCCTCCTACTCCCAGAGGCTTCTGGGAAATGTTACTGTTAGAATAGAGAGAGTTGCGCGTGAGAAATAAACCGAGATTTTAAAAGCTGGTATTTGTGTTATTCTGCTCGGTGCCACTCTTCACAGGAAGGCTATGGAGATGGGCAGCTGGAGTTGGCAGGGTTTTCTTGAAGAGACATTTTTTATTTTAGGGAAATGAACTTTTTTGATATGCAGCCTTCCTTCCAGGAGCCCTTTGCGAGAGCGGTTCACCCAGGCAATACATAGAGAGAGTGAGAACAAGGCATTTTGTTAGGGAGGGAATAAAACTTGTGGCTTTGACAAATGACTCCAGAAGAGCATATGTGGTTTTGGTGCCTTTAGACTTTTTTTTTTAATTAAAAAAAAAAAAGAAAACTTAAAAGTTTAAGACACGTACATGTTAAAATTTAAAAATATACCATGGAAAGTGAGCATGCCTCCTGGTTCTGACTGCCAGCCCTGCGTTCTCTTCCCCAGAGACAGGCACTGCTAGATTTTCTTACAGATTCTTCAGGCATATGTGTGTGCACCACATATGGTTTTTGAAACGTAGAGCTGTCTTCAATGTTTGGGTGGAGGGCAGCTGCTTAGAGGTTTGGGGAAAATGAAACAGTACAGAAAGGAGATGGATACTGGGATACTGATGGCTACGCATCAGTGAATTTGGGGCTCACACAAATGAAGTCATTGCTATGGATAAAATGAAAGTAATGTGTACTGTTCAACTGACCTCACCCTGCAGAGACAGGGTGTTTTGAAATAAAGGAGACTTTAGTTTTCTCATTTTGTAAACAGGAAGGGAAACTTTGGGAATCTTTTCTTCTTTCTCATCAAAGCTAGAAAGTGTGTGGTGCTGCTGGCCAGGCAACGCCCCCCCCCCCACGCACATATGGCCCTGAGCGGGAAGTGAATGTGGCCCCCGCTGATAGGCGACCCCTGCCGGCGGGCAGAGGTGTGTGCACCGTCCTCCTGCAGTTGAGGCGCTTGAGGTTGCCTCGGGTGATCTTAGAGTGCTTAGAGGCTACCAAGGTAACGCTGATGAACGGGCCGCTCACAGGCTGCGGCACCGGCGCTGCACCCCGGAGCCTGCTCCAGTGAAGGAGCTTCCGGGACTGCAGGTTAGCGTCTGTCCGCTGCCTGCGGCCAGCAGTGAGCGTGCTCAGAGCCCAGCACCCAGCCAGTCTGACACTGAAACTTTCAGTTGTCACTCCACAGACTGTGTTTTCCAGCCTGCTAGCACGGCTTCGGGCAGGAGGTGTATTCAGGAAACTGGAACCGCTGTTCAGACGCGAAGCCTCTGGGAAATTAAAACAGAGGAGGGACCGACCCAGCCTGAGATGGTTAGTGCATCTTGGGCCAATTCAAAGCGACGAACCTGCGCTTCTCCAGCCGAACTGGGCACACACAGACTCAATCACTTTAGTGACTCAATCACTTTAAAGTGACTTTGAAGTGACTCAATCACTTTAGTTCCTTGTTTGGAACACACTGAAAATATGGAATTGGCTGCCACTCTCTTTTAGCAGTTTTAAGGGATTTTTTTTGTTCTAATTTGTCATATTTTCCTCATCCTTTGGACCTTTGTATCACGTTAGAAATATGTGTGAATTAAGGTCAATTAGTGTCTGTGCCGACATCCACTTCAGCCTAAATCTCTAACCTATCTTCATATAAATCTTGAGGAGGTAGTAATTTCAGTGTAAGTGGCAATTAAAAAGCAAGAATTATACTTAATAACCTCCACGGGGTACCTGAGGTTTTCTGCTGCGGAGCTGAGCAAACACTGTTCATCATCAATAGCGCTGGTGAAGGTCGTCGCTCGAGCGCTGAGTTTTACAGAAGTCCCGGGGCTCGGCTGGCTCTGGGCAGGAGGCGGGAGGAAAACCGCCGGACACGGTGTGCGTCGGTGCAGGCTGGGCTCCCTTCGGGGCCCTTCCCTGCCGTGGGCCACTCCGTCTCCCCCAACTCAGTGCCCCCCTTTGCTTCTCTTGCTCTTCATTATCGAAATATTAATATGCAAATTCTGTTTCGGGGCGTCTCACTCAAATTTGGTTCTGTGTTAGGGGCTTACCGTTAATTTAGTTAAGTTTATTGTCAGATATGACAGGGAGGACGCACTCGGGCTAATTAGAACAGGTACAGTGAATACACTCTTGCTTGAGCTGTCTCATTAAGACTGAACTCAATTGATTTTGATGCTTTCTTACAGACTTTTAAATTAAGAGTAACAAATGGCAGCAAATGGCTCTGAATACATAGACTTCTCTTTACCCAGAGGAGCCACAGTCCCTTCGTGACAATTATTTTTTACATTCTGAATATGCTAATTTCATACCTCCTCATATCTACTATCATCCAACTAAATTGTATTTATTAGTGCTACCAAATATAGCTTTAGAGGGAAAAGTGGTAATCACTGCTTAGTTTGTTTAACATTTTAAGATCTACACGTGAGAAGCAGGATAGCAAGTAAATTAACAGCAGATACGATAACTCCAGTGATGGGATTTATATGAGTGGCAGATTGAATATTAATACTTGGACCATCTTCTCCAAAGGGTAATCAGCAGCCCAGAAAGCTAAGAATCATTATTATCGGGCTGGAGGGTTAGCTCAGTGGTTCCGGCGCCTGCCTCGCAAGCACAAGGTCCTGAGTTCGATCCCCAGTAACCATGTATAATGCTGGGTGTGGAGACACGCCCACCAGCAATCAACGCCGCATACCACAATGCCGGGCGTGGTGGCTCACGCCTGTCATCCCAGCACTCGGGAGGCAGAGACAGGAGGATTGCTGAGTTCGCGGCGGCTTGCCTGGGCACCATAGTGAGCTCAGGGCCAGCCTGAACTACAACGCGAGACCCTGTCTCAAAAAGCAAAAAAAAAAAAAAAAAAAAAGAATCATTACTACCAGCTTCGGTGAGTTACCTTTTAGTTTGGGATCCCACTAGAAGGCCAGAGCGTTCTCACATGTAAAGATTGACAATGTTTTAGACTTCTCAAACACTTCCCAAGCGGTAATGGATTGACAAATAAATAGTTAACATTTTACCATCACTTACGTATCAGAGCCTCATGGTTTGCTTATTTCTGGTATGTGAGAATTGTAGAGTCTGGAGATCATCCTATGAAGAAACTATCCCAGACTCCCAGAGACAAGTGTTGTATGTTTTGCATCATATATGGCCTTACAGAGAGAGGAGGAGAGACAGTGAGGAAGTAAGAGGGAAACTGTGACGTTAGACACGTGAAAGGGGAGAGAGAGAAAAGCATGAGAGAGGGGTGGCTCTGATCCAAGTGTCATATCTGAGTATCAAAGTGCCACAGTGAACTTCAGTGTTCCGTGGAGCTTATATGTGCTAATGATTTTTTTAAATACAGAAAAATGCGTTCTGTATTTCTGTGTACATTTCCGTTTGCACGGAGATGCTTTCAACAGTGACTGTCTAAGGCCGCCCTCGCTGCTGCAGAGATTCTGAATAGAAACGAAGAGCGGTATTGAGACTGAAGTATGATTGTGACAGTGAGGCAAAGTGTCACTCGCCAGGCGTCTTCACTGGGTGGAGATTCCGTTTGAATGGCTTTAAGAATAAAGTAAAAGCTGAAAAACAGTGAATTCCCTATTCATTGCGGATGAGGAGTAATATCACCTCCCGTCAGCAGTTCATTGGTCCAGATCTTACCTTGGCTGCACAGCTAGGCTTCAGTCAGTTTTGAGTTTCTCGGTGTTTGTAAGCTTGGCCTCCTGCGCAGAGTAGAGAATGCTGGGGTTTCACAGCACATTTCAGACCCCGGAAAACTAGGGAAATAAGGAAGAATGGTGTGTGAGTGACGTGTGTATAAACTGGGATTTCTTCAGTAATCGTCAAATCTTTTTAAAAATAAAAATGATCATCCGCAAAATGTTAAAATGTATCCTTACAGTGTTTTAGAGTGGCTGTTAATTCACATGATCGTGCCTTAAAATATTTCACTTCATCTTAAAATGTTATCAGTCTTATCAGAGAGTGAATGCCCGCCTCGGCCGCTCATCTCGCAGTCTAAGTAACGTGCAGCTGTAGCTGTTACCAAACCCGAAGGTTTCTGCCTGGTCCAGCCCCGGTTAGCTTCCTGCTTCCCTTCTGGTTCGATTCTATATGCTGATGAGGTTTTGCAGAAAAGAAAAAAACCTGTGTGAGGGAAAGCGGGAAATGCGGGGAGACACGGGCTCTATTATTCTGTATTATATATTCTCTCTTCGGGAATTCTGTATGAACAAGCGCTTGCTGAGCGCCGGGTAAATGCCAGGCTCGGTGCTGGAGACCCGAACACACAAGGTCCCCTCGCCCCGGAGCCCGCAGTCAGCGCTGACTCGGAGTGGAGCCTTCTGGGGGGCCGCCCCTCCGCCTGGCTGGGGCTTTGTCTGGCTCGGCCCGAGTCAGCCTCAGCCGGCGGAGCTGTCTGGCCACCTGCTTGTACCTGTTGCCAAGCACGGCAAACCCCTGCTCAGCGCCCTGCTCCTCAGACCGCTGATACGGATGCCGAGCCCGGCAGGTTCTGCGGCCGCCTGGATCCGGCCGCCACTGGGTTTTCCTCTGCGTTGGGACCGCACAGCTGTTTATGTTGTGGGAAGCATTACCACTCACTTTATTCCCACAAAACCCCTGTCACCCTTTCAGTGCTCAGTTTAATTGATGTGTTTGCCTACGAAGGCCGTGAGATCCTGGGGTTTGTTTTTCTTTTTTTGTGTACTGGGTGGGATGGGAAGGTAACAAATCAAAAAGCGTTTGGGGCCCGCTGCCCCGAGGGACAGTCACCGAGGGCACCACTGGAGAAAGATCAGAGCGCTCGGTTATGGGCCTTACAGACTTGCTTTCTCATGGGTGGCTCTGTTTATTCATTTTCTTACACACACAAAAAGAAAAAAGTACTTTATAAGGTGTTCGGGACAGTCGATAGGAAAAACAATTGCGTGTTGTTTCCTCCCTGGACTCGTTCTGATTGTGTCTGTCGGCTTTTCAGTTCCTGCCACCTACTTGCGGTCACTGTGTGTCTGTGAGTCCTGCTCGGGTGAGCTCACTGTCAGGATCTGGGTACCCGATGCTCTAACAGTGAGGCTGTGGCGCTGGTGTCTCAGAGGGAAGCAACGCAGAGAGCGATCATGCAGGTTTAATAACAGGGAACAGGGAACCCCACAGGCGGCGCAGGCGCAGGCGCAAAGCAGACGCAGGCGCAAAGCAGGCGCAAAGCCGGCGCAGACGCAAAGCCGGCGCAGACGCAAAGCCGGCGCAAAGCTGGCGCA
The DNA here is from genome assembly GCA_004025085.1 of Thryonomys swinderianus. Lineage (NCBI taxonomy): Eukaryota > Metazoa > Chordata > Mammalia > Rodentia > Thryonomyidae > Thryonomys > Thryonomys swinderianus. The sequence goes on from PVIC010000369.1 coordinate 90,329, forward strand.
AAGCAGGCTGAGCGCGGGGCTCACCTTTCTCCTGGTCCCTTTCCCCTGTGCTTCCCGTGCTCTCCTTAGCATCAGTTTCCCTCCCATCCCTTTGCTCACCGTCCTCTCTCCTCTTCCTTCTCCTTCTCATACCCTTTTCTTAGGGTGCTTTGTCCCTGGCCAGCTCCCGTAGTCCTGTTTGGTCCCTTCAGACAGACCACACCAGTACACCTTGCCCTCCTTCGCCCTTATCATTTTTATGGCCCAGTAATCATGTAATAATGTTGGGCTCTGGGTTCTAGGACACCAAAGAAAGGCTGCGGCCCATTTCCTGTCCCTGAGCAGAAGTGCTGGGGTTTGCACACAGGAAAGGGGGAGTTCAGTCTGGCCCACGCCCTGCAGGTCAGCCAGCACCACACTGAGATGGACAGTAAGGGGTGGAGTCCAGGGTAATTTGCTTCTAACTTAAAGCCAATTTTTTTTTTTTTTTTTTTTTTAGTTCAGGCTGGCCCTGAACTCACTGTGTAGCCCAGGCAAGCCCTGAACTCAGCAATCCTCCTGCCTCTGCCCCCTGAGTGCTAGGATGACAGACTTGACCCACCATGCCCAGCATTGTGATATGTGATACTGATTGCTGGTGGGCGTGAGTCACCATGCTCAGTCTTGTATGTGGTTACCAGGATGGATCCAGGGACCTTGCACTTGCTAGGCAGCCGCAGGAACCACTGAACTAAATCTCCGGCCCCAAATCAATTTTTTTTTTCAGTACTAAAGATTGAATCCAGAGCCTTTATACTGAGTGATGTTCCTGGCTCCACACTTTAAAATGAGATAAAATCTCAATAAATTGCTAAATTGTAGAGTTTCCCAGGCTGGGCTTGAACTCGTGATCCTCCTGCCACAGCCTCCCAGAGTGCCTGGACCACACACCGGCTAAATCAACTAACCCTTTTTTGACCTGAGTGCGGCTAATTAAACATTATCCCCATTGTTCCTTGTCCCCTCGCTGTGCCTTTTAGACAACTTCAAGGTTACAGTTGTTTAAAAAGCCTCTGGAGTTCTCAGAGATAACGATTTCCTATGCGTAAGACTGCATGGAGATTCAAGGTATGATGTTTTTCCCAATGTAACAAGCCTTCTTCACTATTAGGTTGATCTTGGAAAATCAGTTTGTTTTCTAATCCTCGTGATACTTATTTTGAGATGTGTCTGCACAAACGCAGATGTCTCCTCTGCAGTGTGAACCTGGGAAGGAACAGGAACGGCTCGGGGCAGGACAGGCCTCTTCGAGGGTTCGGCTCACCGCGGGCCTGGTGCGCTTTCTAGTGCCTTTTCCTAACTTCTGCTTTCAACGCCTGCTTCTTAGGCTGGAAGTTCTGTAAACCACTATCCTCTCCACAACACCCCAAGAAACACATGTCCTGTGCTGATACCAGGTTGGTAGTTTGGCTGCAGGCTGTGGTCACGTTACATAACTCATTCTGCGCCAGGCTAACTATTCAGGAGCAGTTCCTCTGGGTGGCGCTGCATGGCGCTGCATGGCGCTGCATGGCACTGCATGGCGCTGCATGGCGCTGCAAGGTGCTGCACTGACACCTGGAGGAGCCAGCAGAGAACCTGCCCCCGTCGGAGAGAAAAGATCCCAGCGTCTGGGAGAAGGCCTTTGGACAGAGATCGAATGTGTAAATTCCAACCCCCAACACCACTGCCCCTGTTTTATCACCAGTGTATCTCTTGGAAAACTCTCTGTTTACAAGAGGTTCTTACTTTAAAAAAAAAAAAAACCACTGCTTTGTGTCACTAGAGCAGATGTTGTTCTGTTCTGGAGGGAAATCTGAAATACGTGGCTTTAGGATTACTCTAATAGTTTAGAATAGTGCGAGATAAAAGTAAATAACACTCCTATTGAATGATACTAATACAGGATCTTTCCAAAGGAGGCACTTCACGCGTTGAGTACCGTATTTTATTGGCCATTTCCTCCCACCAGTGAAAGCAAATAAAAAGCAGTAGTGATTAAAATTGAATCTTCCCAATCTTAGCTGGAAAAAATGGTGCGATTGTTAAGGAGTCTCTCGGGTTGGCTTCTATTTGTTGCACTGATGCTGTTGGCATGCCTTTCACCTCACGGCCAGCCTTCCATTCTTGCAAAAGAATTTAGAAGGTCCATTCCGACCGCCTCAAATGATAGCTTACTGAAGATATTGCAGTCTTGATGGTTCGTGTTTTTTTTTTTTAAAGTCAGAGAATAGGATAACATCAAAACAAGACCAAGCATCGTAGACCAGCTGGTCCAGCTGTATGTATTGTAAATGGGAACTCTGAAGTGAAGAAGCAGATAGTTTGCCAAGGCCACAAAACCCCCTGGTGATGTGGCCCAGACTGAAACATGGTCCCTTCTCTGTGGTGTCTACAGGAAAACATTTCTGGGTCTAGGAAACCTGACAGATGTCAACACCATTAGAAGAACCTAGGTCAGCTCCCTCTGTGAAAGGCGGTTGGGTCAAGAGTTAAGAAGTATGATTCTGTGATGTGCAAACACTAAATATAGGTATGTCTTACTTAAAAATAGTGTGCCCTGGATTCATAAAACTAAGAGTGGCGTTCTCTCCTTTGTGCCTTTAAACTGATCCACTTAAGGGTATTCAGTAGTCCTCGGAACATTTAAAGCATAATTTGATGTAAAAAAAAATTATTAGCTGGGTTTCTCTCCTTACCAGGAATCCCCTGTCCATGCAGCCAGTTCCCACATTAGACCATCAACTTCCTGGGGAGTCAGGCACTTCCACAGGCCCTCAGTCTGGCACCAAAGAGCAGCCGGCCAGCATTTTGTAAATGGATGAACAAATGAACTCTCATGAACACATCTGTTAACTAGGGGATAAGCCATATACTCGCAAACCTGTATATCATAATTTCTTTTTCTTTCTTTCTTTCTTTCTTTCTTTCTTTCTTTCTTTCTTTCTTTCTTTCTTTCTTTCTTTCTTTCTTTCTTTCTTTCTCTCTCTCTCTCTTTCTTTCTTTCTTTCTTTTTCTTTCTCTTTTCTTTCTTTCTTTTTGTTCCTTCCTCCCTCCCTTCTTTCCTTCCTTCCTTCCTTTCTTCCTTCCTTCCTTCCTGTTAAGCAAATTGGACCCAGGGCTTTGCACATGCTCAGTAGGTGCCGTAGCACTGTTGTCCTTCTTTGTTTTATTTTAAGAAGGGTCCACTTGTAATCTCCTGCCTCATCCACTTATACATAGTAGGGGATAAGAGCCGTGCACCATCACACTCAGTTTTGAAAGCTTTTTAATGCCAAAAAATGCCAGATGAATGGTTACCTAAAGATCTAGGAGGAGATTCCCCGAGACTCAGTTCAGGTTGGGAGGAAGAGTTAAGGTCGGCATCCTCTGCCAGACAAGGAATTTTTACTATCGCATCATGGAAGTGAGTAAGTCGGGTTTAGTGTCTGTTTAGCGGCAGCAGGTGGGTCCCGCAGCGAGCACCCACAGTTAGGATCAGGGTGTGAATCAGATGCCACTTCTCCATGGTGGGGAAGCAGAGTCTGTGGCAGGGAGTGGGACAGCATCCGCCTCCGTGGTGACCACTGGCCGTCCTTCCAGCCCGCCAGCCGTGTTCATCCCCACGGGCTGAGGAAGGAATGTGGGCAGAATTTCGGTGCCCATCGCTCCCTCTGGAGGCCCAGAGCCTGTGTGTAAGGGGATAGTGGCAACCTTATCTTGGTACACAATGGCCAGCGTGTAAAACAGCACAGTAAATTCATGACTGGGTAATTATAGGCTGAGCCACTTGACCCCAGAGCCGACTTCCTCCGCTGTGCGGTGGTGATAATACCTAACCTCGTGCAAGGCGTCTGATTTCAGCCTGGAAGGGCCCCGGGGTGTTGGATGCTGTTTGGTTGCCAGCAGCCTGACCGTTAGCATCTTCGCACAGAGCCCACGGGCGGCCACAGCTGCCCTCGCTGCGTCTCAGAGCTGGGAGGGCTGGGTCCGGGGAGGGGCAGAGGACAGGTGGCCGGATCGGCCCCCAAGTGTGGGCACCGAGGCCGCCTGCCGCTGCCCATGGGCTCACACTAAACAGTCTTCTGTGTCGGCCGAACACCAGCCTCCCATGACCTGAGGCCCATTTAATTTTCTGTTCTGCACATTTCCTCCCTGGCAAGAAAATAAAGAGAAGCAAGCATTATCCCAGAGTTTAGTTCCATTTCTGTACTTCTTTGCTCAGTCCTTTTTAAAAAATGTCAAAAAAAATCCCCATTATGAAGTAAAATATAGCAGTGTGCTAAGAGTATTACTAATTGATTTAATGAGGCTGTGTCGTGCTGGTGGGTTTTTTCTGTCTTTTTAAAAATAGGGCTTTTTTTTTTTTTTTTTACATTTCAGAAGTAATAAGTATTCAACTCCTTGCAGCACAAAAGATTTTAAAAAGTAAGTTTGTGAGTAACATTACCTAGTTCTAACCCCTTCTAATATTTTAGTGCATTAATTCCCAATAGTAATACATATACATATTTTTTGCAAATATAGTCCTTCCCTAGAAAACCACTATTCTTGAGCCTACTATCACTTTGCTATATTTTAATTTTTAACATTAGTATACATAGTTGCGTTATTATGGTATATATTTAAAAATACTCTAAACCTGGCATGGTGGCACATGCCTGTAATCCCAGCACTCAGGAGGCTGAGGCAGGAAGAGTGCAGCAAGCTCAAGTCCAGCCTGGGCTACCTAGTGAGGTCAAGGCTCCCTGAACTACATAGAGAGGACCTTTCTCCAAAAATCCAAAAATAAATGAACTCTAATATCTTAAGTACATTAAAAGTACTTAAATCTAATTTTAAAATGACTTTAGCTATAAGAATTAAAGGCAAATTCCACCCAGATGCTCTTTTGCTCAAGTTCACTTTTTTCTGTTTTTATTCCTTTCGGAAAAAGCAGAGACATGTTGGCAAATAGGGGTCTTTCCCCGGCTCCGCTTGGTAATCTAATCAGGGAGCTTCTCAGGTGCGTATTTTATTAGGACAAAGAGTGAAACACAGAAAGCGCGTTGGAGGCACTCGCTGCGGTGCTGCGAGAGGCCGCACTGACAAGTAAGCGGTGACAGCCGGGGCGCGACCAGCATGCCCCGGGACGACTTCCGGTTGGGAAGGCTGTGCGCATTCAGCCGGCCCGTGGCTGGTCTTTCCCAGGCAACTTCAAAGTACCCTATTTTGTATGTATTTTTACTTGTAAAAGTGGGAATTTTTATCTGCAGGGAAGAATCTATGCCCTTCAAGAGCATTTCATCTAAGGAAGCTACCGAGACGATTTCTTGTCCCCATCCTTGTGCAGAGCACAGAGCTAGCGTCTTGGTAACGCTGGATCCTGTCCTCTGCTTCCACCTCTCAGTGTCTTCACCTTGTTAACGCTAGGCACTGCCTTTTTCATGGCCCACATCTCTTCAGCTACGTTAGAAACTCCCTGTACTTCCCTCCCTAGGCCCACGGAAGGCTCCTGTGTGCCCCTGTTTTATTGTCTTGTCCAATTTCATTGACTGTGTGCAGAAGGACAGAGATACGATCATCCTCCGTATCTGTAGGGGATTCGTCACACAGACCCCTCCAGGATGCTGAAATCTACCCCGACTCAGATGCTACGTAGAAAATGGCATAATTTGGGCACAGAACCTATGGGCATCCTCCAGTACTTTAAGTCATGTTAGAGGACTGATAATGCCTAATGCCATGGAAATGCTGTATAAATAGTTGTCACACTACTTTGTTTAGAATAATGGCAATAAAAATACCTATAGGTGTGCAGTAAAAATGCATTTGTGGACAAATGGTTTGAGACAGGGCCTTGCCGTGAGGTCTAGGCTGGCTTTGAACACCTTGTGTACCTCAGGCTGGACTCGGCTTGTAGCAGCCTTCCTGCCTCAGCCTCCTAAGTACCGGGGTTATAGCTGCACACCACCACACCCAGACGCAGTCTTGTTTGTTTGGTGGCAGTAGGGATCGAACAGGTTCCCCCTTCAGTTGCTCTGATCTGCGGACAGAAAAGGCCACATGAAAATCCCCTTTCTCTCCTCCATGCCGGGCACTGTCACGCACCTCCAGAGACACTGTCTCATCTCTGGCCATTGGTGCTCTGGAATGCAGAGAGGTTGCTCTGGGCCCTAGAGGTCAGGAAGCTAGAAGCAGAGAGGGTTGGTGGCATCGCCAGGGTCTTGCCAAGGATGAGGTTCTACTTAGCCCGGATCCTCAGACTCCACAAACACAGGCTTCGCTCTCCTGTACCCAATTGTGCTCTGTGTGCAGGACTCTTCCAGGTAAATGAGGTTCTCAAAATTGTCTTAATGTAAGTATTTTTCACTGCTATTTCCTGGGCAAAAATTATTTCTTCAGTATATTATCTTCTTCCAACCTAAGTCTGGTTTTGATTTTTGAATGACTGAATTTTGAGAGATTATGGTGATCAGCTGCTGGCCTGTGAGCTAAAAAGACCAGTCGCCACCTCTTTTATTTATGTGTGGATCCTAGGTATTTGTGTTACTGATGACTGGGCCCCAGGACCTTCTCATTGAGCTATATCCCCACCCTTTTTTAAGTATTTAAACTTTGAGACAGGGTCTTGCTAAATTGCCTCGACTGGCGTCAGCCTCCCACATCAGCCTCCCAGAGCTCTGCGTGACAGCCACGCACCGCCATGTCACACTTTTCCACCTGATTCTTCCCTGTTTTCCAAGTGGTTGAGGTGAAAAATCAGAAGAAAGCAGGGAGCTGCTTACACAGAGGCACCCAGTGAGCAGTGCTCCAATGACTACAGAAACAAAAGGGTCTTCTTTCAAATTGCACCCACGCTATGCCTGAGGGTCTCACTGTGTGATGAGGTAACTATGCTTAGGAAAGTGATGCTTTTCCACAGAAGCCATCATGGGAAGTTCGGTAGGATTGTGCCATTCCTGAGATGACAGAAAGGTCCACGCTGGGAAGCTGGGACCTGCACGAGGTACTGGCCTGAGTTATGGTTTGTGTGCCGTAAACAGCTGTCAGGCTATGGGACGCAGGATGAGTTCCAGTGCTCCTTCTCCAGGCTCACAGGCAGTCTACATGCTGTGTGTGTGTGTGTGTGTGTTTGTGTGTGTGTGTGTGTGTGTTTGCAGAGAAGGGTTAAATCCAAGTTAAAATCTGTGGAAAAGTTCTGATCTGTGTTAAATTCTTTCATGCTTCATTGAACATCATCATCACCACCACCACCACCACCATCATCATCATCATCATCATCATTATCATCACTTTGCGGTGCTGGGGATTGAACCCAGGGCCCCATGTGTGCTAGGTAAGCCTGAGCTCTGTGTCCGGTTCTCTGTTGAATATTATGAGTTAAAGGGTCACGTCATGCAAGTATTTTACCATTGCTGTGCCCTTCTGGTGTGTCCTTCCCTGTCAAGAGGGGTGGGACAGTCCAGCGCTATAGAGGACCATGACCTCTGACCAGGGTGAACGTTCTGAACAAATGAAGTCATGAAAACTTGCAGTTTGAATGTGAGCACATCTGTTCAAGGCCGTGCCCTAGGGCTCTTGTTTGAACTGCATACAGCTTGGGTTAGGCTTAGGAGACAAATTTTTCATTAGCTTCTTTTGCAAGATGCCTGAAGTCAAATCCCTGGAAGGGTTGTGCTGCTAAAAGATCTTTCCCACTCTGCTGGGTAGGTGAGATGGATGATTAAGCTACAAGCTGAACAGCTGGGAGATGGAGATTTTCAAGACAAACTGATCAGCGTACCTGGGAAATCTGGACAGGGATAAATACGGGAAAGGGGGGAAGTAGCAATAAAATTTCAGAGAACTAATTCATGTGAGAGATGTTCAGTCAGATTTAGAGAATTCTATGAAAGAAAGTAAAATATACCTTTTGACTTTTTTGTCTGAATTGGTGCTGGAACTCAAACCCAGGACCTTGCACATGCTAGGCGAGTGCTGTACTACTGAGGTCCACCCCAGCCCCTGGCTTTTACAGAGGCAGTATTTCAGAGAAATTTAAGTGAGTGCTTCAACAGGAAAGTGTTCTGGTTAGGATTTTTTTTCCAATATTATTTCTAGTTTAATTTTTTCTTATTTAAATAGAACTTACAGGAAGGAGAATAAATCTTATTTAGATATATGTTTACATCTGCATAATAACCAGACTAGGAAGTAGAACCTTCTAGCTCTCCAGAGGCTCCTACCCTGCCCAGAGACGGCCAGGGTCCTGCGCTCATGACCACAAATATATCTTTCCTGTCTTTTCATCTTCACATGAACAGAATCATGTAGCACATGCTGTGGGTATTCGGCCTAACTTGTCCAATCCATTAGGCTTCATTCTTTTTTCTCACTGTGTGGCTTTTAATTGATTTATTTTCCTAATATCAGTAAAGGAACAGGGGGTGCTGGGAATCAAACCCAGGATCTTGCTCAGACTGGGCCAGCAATCTACTCCAAGCTACCCATAGCCCAGAAATGCTGTTGGAAAGCGTGAGGCATATGGGTATATAGTGGGGTCCTTTGCTGATGTGTTAGGTTCTGAAATGCCCCTGAATCTCCCTCACACAGGCAATAAGTTCGGGTTTCCAAATAGGAAATGTTCAAGCAAAGTTTACTTTATCATCCATTATGATAACCAGTAGCCACAAGTGCTATCTAAATTAAAATGTACATGAGTTAAACTACATTAAGGGATAGGATTGTGCATTGGTGGGTAGGGACTTGCCTAGCGTGCATGAACCCATTGATTGGTTCAGTCCCTCATTCTGTGAAAAAAACAAAAATGAAAAACTTTAAAATACATTAGAGTTTAAAAATTCACTAACTTGGGCTGCAGATTTAGCCCAGTAGTTCCGGTGCCTGCCTAGGAAGCACAAGGTCCCTAGGTCTATCCCTGGTAACCACATACAACAATACAGGGCACAGTGACTCATACCCACCAGCAATCAGTACCACATCCCACAATGCCAGGTGTGGTGGCTCATCAATGTAATCCCAGCACTCAGGAGGCAGAGGCAGGAGGATTGCCGAGTTCTAGGCTTGCCCAGGCTCCATAGTGAGTTCAGGGCCAGCCTGAACTACAAAGCAAGACCCTGTCTCAAAAAAAAAATAATAATAATTCTCATTCACTAGATGTCAGGGGCTCAATTGGTCACCTGTCACCAGTTGCTTCCATAGTGAATGGTGCGGATAAAGAGCACTCCTGATACCTCAGACAGTACCATTGGACAGTGCTGGTTAGACAGCTGACTGATGGCTGCTCCTCCTCTTCTTCTGCACACATGAAGACGTTATGGTAGATTTTGTTTCATTTTTCATTGTAGATCATCTTTTAATTTTGTGATTCTCAGATGATCATCATATAAGCTTCCGCTTCCTACATTATTCCTCTGCCTTGGGGAAAAAGAAGTGATTAAATCCTTGCAGTTGATTGTGCTTTTAGTTTCTAGCAGGCACCACACTTTCTCCCACTTTGGGACCATGGCAGTACTGCTTGGAAACCAGCTCTGGCATCCCAGCGTCTGCTAACTTCCCATCTGTGAAACAGTTTAGCTTGAACCCTTCCTTCCGCTTTTCTACCCACCAAGCCTGGGTGAAGCGGCGCCCCCCACTGGCCGCCACAGTAACCTTGCCTTCCTTGATCTAAGTCGATCTTAGTCTTTCTCTCCCTTGATGAACAAGTCTGGTAGGGGCGGGACCAGTCTTGTCTTGTGTGCCTACTGTCAGCCTGGTACAGTGGCTGGCAATTAGGAGATGTTAATAAATACCGTGGAAGGAAATTAGTAGTGGGCTGCACCACATTAGGACAGGATTCTTTCCTCTGGGCTGGTTTTTTCCAGAAGTGCTTTGTTTACCAGAGGCAACTTTCTGTCCGCCCACCTTCTAGAACGTTCTTTGATGCTTTAAGCTGTGTCTTCAGCAGGATAATAGCACATCAACCTCCTCTCCTGTCTTTTGTGAAAGTGTGTAGATTTCTTGTGTTCGGAAGTCACCTGGAAAGACAAATGCAACCTACAGGGATGGTGGCTGAGGGATTAAAGAGAAAGATGGAAAGTGGAGTTGAAGAAGGGCGATAACATGGCAGAAAATGCTGCTGCCTCTCTCGTGGCAGACTGCGTCTCCCAAAGCCAGGCAGTCTCAGGAGAAGGCAGCTATGGGACAGGCAGAGGTGTCCGGCCAGGGCAGGCGACCACCTAAGGTACTGTTACAAATACAGAATTCTTCCCCTAAGTAACAAGAATTCTAGAGACACAAGGCTCAGAGATGGCTGAGTGAGCCTCTCTACGTTCCCAGGGTGGACCCAGGTTCTTTACAGCTCTCAGCTGCCGCCCTGGCACTGGCTTCTTCCTCAGGCTGCTGGGGAGATGGTGATGCATGGTGGGCATTGGTGCCCATTGAGCCCTCCATGTCCAGATAATGACGAGAAAGAGTCAACTCCCTGGCAAGGGGAAGGGGCAACATAAATGGGTTAGAGGAAGCATCTTGAGTAGAAGGGATAGATCCTGGCAACACCCATCTCCAGTACAAATGCCAAGACATCCTTGCTCCAGTTATGCCCCCAGACCCAACCTAATAACTTTAGAAGTTCTTTCTATTCAGACCAATACAGAAAATAACGAGTGAAAGCCATTGACTCTGTTAGCTAATGTCAGTTAATTCCTTAGAAACGATCCGATTTAAAGGGACACGGAGTAGAACAGGGAAGTCTTGAGTTGGGGAAAGAGCCTGGACTCAGCAAGCCCACTTGTAATCCTCAGCCTGAAGGGTGAGTCCCCGCTCCCACCCCTGGCAGAAGAAACGCTGCTTTCATTTTAAATTTAGCAGTATCCATCCATTTATGATTTACAATGCAAATGGTATAGATTCTAGGAAATCTGGAATCCTTCAACCAACCGGTTCTACTTTAATTTTTTGCTCTTTCTACACAGACCTTGCAGTGTTGGCGCTGTGGTGAAGGAGGTCACAGTCTAACGACAATATTAACCCTGCAAATCTGTTCATTTTCGCCTGGGCGCCTTCGGGCAGAATATAGAACGTGTCCAATTGAAAAACTATTACAGACTCTGCAGAGCTGTGACGGGCTGAATTGTAACAGGGGGCCGTGGGGGCAGGAAATCACTTTCTAAAAGGAAGTCAGGTATATGTACCGCTTAAGAGTAGCGGTTATATGATTGCTTTCTAAGGAAGAAAGCACGTTTGCTGTGGTTCAAATTTAAAATGCTACTCTAAATACTTCTCAACTTCAACTCTTCTATATCTCTGTGGTCTGTGACTTCTTCCACTTTTCTCCATACCAAATACCCCTTTAGTGCTACTATTTCATGTGTTGCAAACATTCTTTGGTGTTTTTAATCTCTATTTTGCATTATTCAAAATACACAGGAAGGTATAAAGAATACCACAGTGAACGCCCATGAGCTTACCAGCCACTTAAAAAACTGAAACATAACTCTGTTTTGGTCACAATTTCTGGGCTCTGTCTAATTCAGCGTGCAGAGAAACACCGGACAGATGGCAAACACTTTGTGCCAGGCCGGATCACCACCCCGTTCCTAGTAGGTGTGCAGTCGCAGGAAGCCCTGCAGTCATGGTCCAGCTAGGACACCCGGTTAATGCGAAGTAGTCTGACAGTGTGGCCCACGTAACTCCAGCCGCTCCAGATCGAGAAACCTATGATGTTGTGCACATTTTTATTTTATCATGCTGCATTTTAAGCACAAAGACTAGGTGCTTCCCCTTTGTAATCACCATTAAAGACATTTTGTAAACTCTACTTCATGTCCCTTATCACCGGCTTCGGCACACATTGTGTGTTTGAAAACAGGCTGTAGCTAAATTATAAACCCAAGAGTATATGCATATTGTCAACTTGGCAGAATTCACAGATAAATGCTGTCTTCGCTCATTCCACAGTTGTAGACTGTAGATACTTGACCCTCTGTTGGTGTAAGAGTCCTAATTTGACCTGCCTGTGGCTTGGGCTCTAATTTAAAAGAACGGTGTTTGGATGGTGTTTGAGCCACTGACGCTGTGACATCATGAAAGGGCTGTGTTGTTTAGTTTTCTTGAGAATACAGTTTCTTAAACATGTTCCTGCTGCCACCGTGTGTGATCTGCGTCCTGGTCTCTTTGCTCATGCGGCACCTTGGCTTGTGTGAACACACAGTCCCACAGCAGCATCTGCCTCCGTTCCACTTTGGGAACTTGGTTTCGTTAAGGAGTCAAGCATACAGAAGAGCAGCTTGCTGCAGGATTAGAGGGACATATTTATCACTTGAGGGCATATTCTTTTCTGAGCATCCTCAGACCCACAGCCTTACAGAAAGAAACAGGAGAACAGATAAAATATCAGTTGATTTTTAAAAATCTGTTGCCTGATAAACTTGCAAGCCTGCAGCTTATATAAGCTGATGGCTAGACCTGATATGTCCTCTTTTTCCATATTCAAAAAATTGAGATGTAAGAAAACATTTTGTAGAACACAAGTGCCAAAAGTCTGTCTTTATTCCAACTGCATCGCAATGAGGAAGTTTTCAAAATGAAGAATAAATCATACATATTTTATTTAGCTCTGTATTGTTTTTAAGCATTGATTATCTTTTCATCTGGAATGAACAGAACTTCTCCACATGCCATGTACCAATTGTTAAAAGTGAATCCATTACTATAATGGGCCCTCAGTCTTCAGAATTACTTGAAATGAACAGCTCCTGGATTCTGGGAACATAAAATTGTTATAGAATCTGTTTCTTCTGATACTCATTATAACAAAGGCAAGAGAGCTTACTGATTTTCTAGGTTTTATTACCAAGAAAATATCAACATTAGTCACTGGCTTATTTTTTATGACCTATGTATTTCCTTTCCACTGAAAAGAGAAAAAAAATGTCTAAACTTGCTTATCTCTCTGTAGGACAGTCGGCCCAATATGTCAAGACCTCTGATCACTAGATCCCCTGCATCTCCACTGAACAATCAAGGCATCCCTACTCCAGCACAGCTCACAAAATCCAATGCGCCCGTCCACATCGATGTGGGCGGCCACATGTACACCAGCAGCCTGGCTACCCTCACCAAATACCCCGAATCCAGGTAATCTGAAAACTGGCAAAGTCAGACGCACAAGTGCATGTATGTGATGATCTAACTGTTTTTCCTTTGACCAGCAGAGCAGCGTTCCTGTCTCCCAAGCAACTTGCCACTTGCGTTATTTTGGTGCTGCAGATTGTAGACCAAGACCTCAGTGTCTCCTCGGGAGATTTTCTTTGTCCCTCTTTCCTTGAGTACTCAACCACTTTTTGTCCCTTATTGTATCCACTCCCTGGGATGTTCATCAAATTTCATTCATCTCATTCATCTCTATACTGGCACTGACTTCTACAGGAGCCAGTAGCCACACGCTTGGCACTTGGAAAGTAGCCAGTTCAAATGGACACATCCTCCAAGTGCAAAATACACAGTAGATTTTAAAGATTTAACACTAAAATATGTGTGAAATATCTCAGTAATTTATATATGGATTTCATATTGGAATAATATATTGAGTTAAGTAAAATATGTTATTAAAATTAATTTCACTTCTTTTGACTAATGTGGCTATTAGAAAATATAAAATCACATATGTCTTGTTTTTATTATTTCTTTTGAACAGTGCTATACTATAGATACGTTTTTATAAAACCATCTAATTTGACCTTCCCTTTCCCCAACCTGATCCATCAAAAATTGCATTTCCTGGGCTGGGGATTTAGTTCAGTGTTTCTGGTGCCTGCCTTGCAAGCGCAAGGTTCTGAGTTTGATCCCCGTAACCACATACCACAATGTCGGGCGTGATGACTCACACCCACCAGCAATCAGTATTACACACCGCAATGCCAGGCGTGGAGGCCCATGCCTATAATCCCAGCATTTGGGAGGCAGAGGCAGGAGGATTGCCGTGAGTTTGAGGCTAGCCTGTTCTACAAAGCAAGACCCTGTCTCAAAAAGAAAAATTGAATTTCCTTTTCACCAACATAATTAGAAATGATGGATACTCATCTTCCTTTTTCTAATTTTTCCCTTAGCTTTCTGTCCTCAGCATATGCCACAGTATTGCAGAAGAAACAGCAAAATGAATTGTTTTTCTTTTGTGGTACTAGGGAGTGAATCCAGAGCTGCGTGCATGCTAAGCTTGTGTTCTGTCTCTGAGCTGCATCCTGAGCTTGAGTGAAAATAACTTGATTCATTAGTTCCGTGTTTGGATGCGGGCTGTGCTGTCTGCCTGGCACCTTGTCAGGTGGACAGGTCCATTTGCTGAGCACCTGTCTTCTCTCTTGTAAAATAGACACAACTCTGTCATCTTGCAAGGTTACTGGGAAGATTAAATGTGATCATGGAAAGCACACCATGGCCTTGTGCCCAAGACGTAGTACTGCCTTTGTACACACAATCTTCTGCCAAACTCAGCAATTGTTTCTTTTCAAATTGCCTTCCGGATCCCAAATACATCCCATTCCTTCCTTTTCTGCATTAGGGTAATAGGATGACATTTGGATTACTATAGACTCAGGGGAACTCCTAAACCTTTTTGTCCTGTCTCTTAAATACCTCCCTCTTATGCTCATCCTTATCATTAGAAAATAACGCAAATTTACATCAAGATTCTTGAAATGAACTTTACAGAGTCATACAGGGTAACTTGCAGCAAATGCCACTGGTCACATAATATGGGCTTAGATATCAATTGGCCACAGTATACTGCTTTACTCTTTTTAGTTTTACGAGGTCTTTGGGGGTTTTTTTGTTTTGTTTTGTTTTGTTTTTTGTAAATTTTGCTTTGCTTTGTTTTGGTAGCAACTTGTTTATTTCAAAGCAACAGCTCAGTTGAACAGTACTCAAATGTACAGTTTATTAATCCGAGACACTCCTGGCTATATCAGGGAAGAATCTCTCGCGTGACATGAGCCTTCTGGGCCCTGTGACATGGACTTGCACGTAACTGTGCTTCTGGTTCTTAGCTTCTTGAGTGCTTCCCACCCTCCGGTCCTCAGGGGACCATCCCCTTCCCTGCTCACTTGGACTCTGCTTCATCTCTCAGCTGCCTCTGATGTCACATAGAAGTCCTTCTCCGGGATGGGGACACTTAGGGTAAAAGTCATTTGTATACAGCACATGACCTTCAGAGGTGCAGGGTTGAGGGGAAGCAGTGGTAGAGTACACTTGCCTAGCATGTGCAAGGCATTGTGTTTTATCCCCAGCACCAAGAAAAAAGGAAGGAAAAATGTAGTATCTTTTCTTTAATTTCAGAGATCCTGCAAAAGACCTTCACTGCCTTTTGAAACATTGTCAATGGTTTTCTACTTTTATCTCTTTTTAGCCTGCCTTCCTGGCTAAGGAACACCCTTAGAATATAATCCAGAAAGAGATGTGCTGGACGACACAGCTGAATATCAGCAAAACTTGGAAAGCACTCCCAAGTCATGCCCTGCTCCAGATCAATAAAGCAGGAACCTGTGCAATTTTCTTAAGAGGTTTTAGTGTTCGCCATCTGGCTTTTAACAGTGCCAGGACATGCAGTCCTTCCACAAGAAATAGTCCTCTTCCTCGACAAGTGTTTTATGCTATATCATAATGGCCATTTCACTAACAGATACTTTTCCACCATCCGTTCCTTAATACCAAGATTACCAGTGAATGGGTACGTGTATTCTGAGGACCGTTGAATTGTAACCTAAGGATTCCCGTGGAGTTGTTTAGGGAGTCCTCTGTTATTCTGTTTTAGGGCTTGACACTGTTCTGCTTTATGACTCCATGGCTCCTGCTTTGACACGGTAGTCCCTTGACATGGGCCCTTCACAGTCTCATGTAGGCCCATGTAGGTCTCATGTAGGAGCTCCGCAAATGCCTCCAAATAAATGCATGCAGTTTGCCAAACTTTCTTTCAGAATTACACATGATGTTGAGCAGAAAGCTCTTCATTATAACCTGCCCTTTAGAGCCACATGCTGAATAATTCAATGTCTGTGTTAAGGAGTCACAGAAGAGGTGACTAGGGAGTTTTAGAGGAGTAGACACCAACCTTGCCCATATTGTCACAGCACAAATGTAAAGGGATGGCGTGTTTCCCACTGCTGTGAAAACTCCCGAGGAAATGTATGAAATGATGAACAGCTCTGCTCATTAAGATTGGGTGAGCTTCCGAAACAGCAAATTAGTGTACAGAGGGATTTGAGGAAAGGAAAACCACCTGGCAAATGGAAAATAGAGAGTTTCTCCAGGGTAACAGAGAAATTTTCCTCTTCTCTGACTCTACTGTTCATCTTACAATATTGCTTTTCTAAAATTGCTCCTTCAGTACACAGGCAAAGAATAAATGAAACAGCTTCAGAATGGTTGTGTGTGTGTATGTGTGTGTGCGTATGAAAAACAGTGAAACTGGATTTTCTGTTTGGTGCTGAGACGAAAATCCTTCAGTAACTGACATCGTGCTCCTCGTAGATTCAGCAAGGTTCCTCTGCTACTAGGAAGCCAAATAGGACTCTCTTTTAAAGTAATCAGACATAGAGTCTTAGAGTATAATTTAGAGAAAAGGCTGTCACGCTGTGTTTAGTTTTCCTTGTCATTTTCTGTCATTGCTTCAGCAGGTTTGTGTGCCCACCTGCCAGGGAATACAATGGCCACTCTCTTGTAGCTTATGATATGAGGGGAAGGATCGATAAGCAAATTAGCAATGAACTAATAAGCACTGTTTCATTAATTCTTCAGTGATACTAAGCAAAATAATGCACAAGATAAACAAGCCAATCTGTGGATATAGTTTGCTTCCCCCATTAAATCTAAAGATAATTTTCTCCCCACAGGATTATTTCTCCCCCATGAAACATCTTTATTTGCTCATCTAAGTTTTCAAGACAAAATCTAGTTACAACTTATTTTATATTTAGAAGCAGATTTCCATCACTTTGGTATCACAAGTCACATCTGATCCATGATCCACTGTCTCCTCTGAATCCCATTTCCATCAGCTCATGTGTAGCAAACCAGAGTTTGCCCTTCATCTCCGTGAGGGAAACATACCAGACGTCAGTGCTCAGGAAGTGGGTGTGGAACACCTCAAGACACCTTAGGTCATCTTAGGTCACCTTAAAAGTACATTACCCATTGTGCTGGGGATTTAGCTCAAGTGGTACCGGGCCTGTTTTAGAAGCCCAAGGACCCAAGTTCAAGCCCCATGTACTGGGGAAAAGAACAAAAACAACAACAACAAAAAACAAGTACATTATCCATAATAGTGTTTCTGAGTAGCATTTTTAAAAAATTTTTCACCTGTTGGTCACTGATATTCGCTTTTGACTAAAGTGGTGAGTTAAAAGATGTTGAAGTAAATGTGTTGAAGCCCCAAAGAGGGGAGTAACAACACCACCGGCCTCTCTTGGGCCACTCCCCCATCTTCTTGGTGGGACAGAGAAGGTGAAGGGCACCTTTGATGGCTGTGGGTCTCTGGATGGCAGCCCTGCTGGTTCTTTAATGGCGGAGTCGCTTGGGACTAACTGGGTGCCATATTTTGAAACAACTCAAAGCAGAACTTGTGTAGTAGTCTCAGTGTTTGTTTTTTGTTGTTGTTGTTGTTGTTTTGAGGCAGGGTCTCACTTTGTAGTTCAGGCAAACCTCAAATTCAGCAATCCTGATGCCTCTGCCTCCCGAGTGCTGGGATTACAGGCATGAGCCACCATGCCAGGCACTGTGATATGTGGTACTGATTGCTGGTGGGCATGAATCACCATACCCGGTATTGTATGTGGTTACTGGGGGGACTGAACCAGGGACCTTGCGCTTGCCAGGCAGGCGCTGGAACCACTGAGCTAAATCTCCGGCCCAGTAGTCTCAGTTTTTATTAAGTTCTTACTTGTCAAGAACTCAGTGCCTTCTTACCTAGAAACTCATCCCTCTGCAAAGCTTCTCTTCACAAATTTTTCTTCCTCGTATTTTTTTTTTGTTTTTTTGAGACAGGGTCTCACTTTGTAGTTCAGGCTGGCCCTGGGCTCACTATGTAGTCCAGGCAAGCCTCGAACTCAGCAATCCTCCTGTCTCTGCCTCCCTAGTGCTGGGATTACAGGCATGAGCCACCATCTTCCTCATATTTTTAAGATCCACTGCTGTGCTTAATCAAAAGTCTGCATAATCTATGACTGAATGTCTGGTAAAGATACTGTGTATGGACGCCAGTTCCTCAGTTTGAGGGCAAATGATTGAGTAAAGCCAATGTGTGATGTTTAAAGGTTAGACCTGTGTTTGCTAAATGTATTAACTCATGGGTGGACCACAGTAACCTCAAAGGAGCTATGGTAAGGCTACCATTCACCTCAGTTTTCAGATAAGAATATAAAAACTCCAAAAAGTTAAGTGACTTCACCTCACCAATCTTCTTCAGGAAATAGGTGGAAGAACCTGAGTTCTAGCCAGTCTTTTCCTGTATTATCGTAATGATTCTCAGCCCAACAGACATGCTAAAATCAACTGGGCCTAGTAAATAGAAAAAGAGTGCCTCTCCCTGATTTTGTTGGTTTGGGACAGATACATGGACATGGGATTTTAAAAAAATGCTTCCTTGGGCCAGAGGGTTAGCTCAGTGGTTCTGGTGCCTGCCTCACAAGTGCAAGGTCCTGAGTTCGAGCCCTGGAAACCACATACAAGGCTGGGCGTGGAGACCCACGCCCACCAGCCATCAATACCACATACCACAGTGCCAGGCGTGGTGGCTCACGCCTGTAATCCCAGCACTCAGCAGGCAGAGGCAGGAGGATTGCTGAGTTCGAGGCTTGCCTGGGCTACATAGTGAGCTCAGAGCCAGCCTGAACTACAAAGCGAGACCCTGTCTCAAAAAAAAAAAATAATAATGCTTTCGGTGTTTAACCATGTAGTTTGTATTAATCTGTTTTCTATTGCTATAACAGCACCACTTGGTAACATATAAACAGAAAGTTCATTTAGTCCGCAGTTCTGAAGGTCCAAGATCGCGGCCTCTGGTAATAACCATCTCTTGCCCCATGCATGGCAGAAACAAAAGGAAGAGAGTTTACGTGTGAGAGAGGTTGTGTGGCATGACAGACTGAGGGACTGCCTGGCTTGCTTTGTACCAACCTGCTGTCAAGAGAACAAATCCATCCCTTGAAGATCTGTATCACTTCTGTGAGTCTATCCTGTCTTGACAGAACTTAACTCAGACTCTCTTGAGAAGACTCTCTGTTCATGAGGTTGGTGTCCCCATGACCTAATCACCTCCCAGTAGACCCCATCTCTTAACATCCCACCCCCTCTTAGCACTGTTACCCTGGGGACCAAGCTTCCATCCTATGAATAAATCATGTCCAAACTATAGCACAGCCCAGCATGCCACCTCCTACAACTGTGTTTTGATGTTGGAAGGAAGGTCATCTACAGTATTACAAACCACTCTACCCTCAGTGAGGCCTCCACCTTAGTCCCTAGAAGAAAGTCAGACTTATTGACTGGTGAGGCCAATCTGGGTGGCAAAGACTTACATTTTCTAGTTTAGTTACCCTAGAAGGAAACTGAACTCATTAACAGAGGGGTGACCCTGATCCTCCTTCCCAGGCCTCCCATGTCAAGTCATCTCAGGGTGTTTGGGAAAGTGCAGGTTCCTCAGGCCAGTGTCGTTCGCTTACTTTCTAACCCTCCAGACACGGAAAACCTTCAGTTTTAATGTGTATCCAGGTGATGCTCGTGCATCTTGGTTCGGGAGCCTGGTCTGTAGTGAAATACAGTGAAATCTGAGGGTATCACCAGGGGTGTGTGCACTGTAGGACTGCGGGCAGTGAGGGTATGAATATAGTGAGGCTTTTCTCACTGATTCTGGCATTCTCATGCCCCCAGGGACAGGGACAGGGACAGGGACCGGGACATCAACTGTGCTTGTTTCTGGTCTGTCACAGTGGCTAGTGTCATTGAGAAATGCCAGAACTGCTTTTCACTGTTTCTTTTTAAATTGTATTTTTGTCTGTCTTCTCATCATACAAGAAATTTTATAATACAAAAGCAGTTGATCCATTTATTGGTTTGGAGAGCTCATCAGTAGGCCTTTTGTAGAAGATTCAGACAGTTTGTTACAAAGTTCACATGTGAAAATCAAGCTTCCCTTTATTGTGTCCTTGAGAACAATTCCATTAAAGGAGCTCAGATTTTAAGTGCTACCACACCCAGCCTGCTCTCAGATTTCACCTCTTTTCAGGGACCAAGTCTGGCTCCACAAACTATCATTTCTGCCAGTCACAAAACTGTAATTTTGGTTTAGTGCTCCAGTTAGGTGCTTCTTGATGCCATAAAAACCAACATGAAAATAGTTTAGGTGAGTTTCCAAAAGACAGACTGCATATTGGCCAGGTAGGGAGTTTTGAAGGTAGAAATCATTATGCCCAGTGCCTGATTCTTACACCATCTTGCCAGGCCACTGTGACCACCTTCACCCAGAATGCAGCCTCCAAGGCAGCAGGCAGGCACCCCATATCCGTGTGGCACCTGTGTGGGGTATCTCTGTCCTTGAAAAAAAAAATCATGTATGAGATTGTCTCCAGTTGGGGCAAATTTCTTTTTATTAACGCCAATGCAAAAAAAAAAAATTCAAACATAAGCACTTATTCACATCCAGACACATCATTATAATTTTCATGTAAAATTTGAGCACATTAAAAATTAAAACTTTCCAATGAAAGGTGTCTCTGGGATACACCAAATACATCAGCCATCTCCGCTGGGACCAGAAGTAATAAAAGAGTCCTGTCCAGCCAATCTGCCAGACAGTTCAGCTTATTATCATTATATGTCACTCATTAAAATACCATTTATTTTCATTATGATCTCAGTGAGATGAACTATCATTATTCAGCTTCTCAAAGGTCACTCTCGAGATACCTGGAAATAGAGAGTGACAACAGTTTGTCTCCAGCGGGTAGCTGACAGGGGGTCCAGGACACTTGGTTTGAGATGTGAACAGGTATGGCAGCTAATGAGAGGCAGGTATACTCTTCCAGGGTGTGCCCCTTCCACACAGTTATATCCCAACGCCGCAAAAGAAGGTAATCAAAGTTAAATTCAAGTTCAAGGTTCCAGTCCCATGACTGTATCAGCCCCTTGCTGATCTGCCTAAACCTGACCAAGTCTCGCTGTCCCTGGATGACAGACTTCCCACCGCTGCGTAAATGCCCTGTGTCAAGTTGCTTAGTGATGACGTTGCCAATTAATCTTTTCTGGTGCTAATGATTATTTTGCGCTTAGGAAGCTCCTCTTTTTGTGTTCTTTATATTGACAAGATGAATTGCAGTTGTACATAACGGCTAACCACGGCTTCCAAACCGCGGGAGAGCTTGCCAGGCTGGGAGGGCTTCAGAACCAAGCGTAGATTTCGGCACGTCCAAACTCGTGCCGGTGATGTGAGGCGTGTGAGCTCGGGGGCTCCCCGCAGCCTCCTTAAGCTTGGTGAGGTCCTGCCATCCTCCAAAAGTTGATCTTTTAAAAACAGTTTAGGAGGCCTTGAGGGATTGAGAGCTTGCTTTAAAATGCAGAAACCCTGGGCCGGAGATTTAGCTCCATGGTTCCGGCGCCTGCCTCGCAAGCACAAGGTCCTGAGTTCGATCCCGGTAACCACATACAGTGCTGGGTGTGGTGGCTCATGCCTGTAATCCCAGCACTCGGGAGGCAGAGGCAGGAGGATTGCTGAGTTCGAGGCTTGCCTGGGCTACATAGTGAGCTCAGGGCCAGCCTGAACTACAAAGCGAGACCCTGTCTCAAAAAAAAAAAACAGAAACCCTTCTTAGCCTCAAAGCAACTTGGTCAATATAAAAGAAAAAGGAGTGATCCTTTCAGTGTCTCCTACTATCTATAACCATAGGCGCCCGATGGAAGTTACTTCATTAAAATGTCACCATTTTGATGATACATGGCAGGAGGAACAAGATGTCACATTAGGGTAGAATTCAGAGAGAACATGGTTGCGTTAACATGGCCTGGAACAAGGGTTGTAACAAGGAAGCAAACCCGCAGAAGCATCTTAAAATAAAGCTCTTCTCTTCACCCTGCTAGGGGTCTGTGATGATTAGAAAAGCCACGCAGTGAAGACACCATGTGCATTTCCAAGGATATGGCACCCTGGGTACTTAAAGGGACCCATTTATAATTTTTTACGCAGATTTTAGAACAGCAAATGTGTTTGTCACCCAGAACTTCTAAAGTGTTAGAAGAACAAGTTACAGGAATCAGTGGAATCAGATGACTGCTACGGCTTTTCTATATATGATCTCCTTTTAATGGAAGAGAAAAATGAAAAATTCTTGGTAATAGCCAGAAATATTTTTTTTCTTGTGATTTGCAGGTTAGGCTTGGTTTTATTTTATTGGTGGAGGGAAACTGAGAAATATCATTTATGGCGACACCTATTGTCTCTTGTGCCTGTGGACTGCCTTGGTGCCTCTGGGTAAATTCTTGAACTGTGACAACCAAGCTGAAGCCGGGCAGGGCAGTTGCACAAGACACACACCTACAGACTGCATTGTTGGCCAGTCCTGCTCAGGGCGAGAGCTCGGCAGCCTCCCCGGGTATTTCCCAGCTACACACCCGTGAGCATTGTCTTTGAATCATGAGCCGTGTAAACTCCTTTTCACTTGCCATTTGACTTGATGACTGTTGAAGTCATCTTGTGATGTAAATTAGAAATCTTAAGTGTCTCAGAGTATGAAACAAATCGTCCACATCGTCATGATTTGAAAAGCAGCCATACGTTCTAAGAGGTTGGGTGATAGGGACATTTGATCATTTGATATGTTTCTTAACCATGTTCATATACCCCCCTGAAGCTGAGGAAGTGGAATTCTTATCCAGTTTTCAGCTTTTTCCTTCTCTTAAGGATGTATAGCTAATCCACTAGGCTGAGGCTAAATTTCCCTTTGGCTTTGTCACTGTAAAGTCTAGTTTCTGAATGTGGTTTGAAGATTTCTAGTCACTTCAGGATCCTATAATAACAGAATAAGTTATCCATATATTTATCATTAATCATCTTTTGATACTGTAAGTATTTACATGAGACTTGCTATTCTTGAATGAAGTCAGCAGTGAGGGATGTGTGTGTACATGTGTGTTAGTGTGTGCGCGCACATTGTGCGCACATGCGCATGTATGCGTGTGCATACAGAGTGAGGAGGTACAAAGGAGTCAGAGTAGATTTAGTTACCTTCTATACATTTTTCTAGGTGCTGGGGATTGAAGCCAGGACTTGACACATGCCAGGCAAGAACTCTACTACTTAGCTAAAACCCCAGCCCTCCAAATGTCTCCTGTTATGAATTCAAAAACAAGTCTCTAGGTAAACTGCATATTTCCTTATTTTCTCATTAACCATTATCAAGGCTTCGGTTTTCCATTGGAAGATACTAGGCAAAAGATTGACTTTTGTATTTGACCAATTTCTTTATTTCGTGGAAAAGTAAAACAAAAGTTTATAATCAAATAATGAGAATTTTTAAAAGAGAATAAAAAGTTACTACACTCTATCGAAAGTGGTTACTCAGAGTATAAGACATAAGACAAAAAAATCTTATAAAAAAGCAAACAGTAACACAAATCTTTCTTTTCCATGAACTAAGATAAATTAGTAATATAAGTGAAACAATTAGCATATGTATATATACATACACACACATACATATATATATTTTTAAATTTTTTTTAGACAGGGTCTTACTTTGTAGTTCAGGCTGGCCCTGAGCTCACTGTGTAGCCCAGGCAAGCCTCAAACTCAGCAATCCTGCCTCTGCCTCCCGAATACTGGGATTACAGGTTTGAGCCACTAGGCCCACCTATATTGATATATTTTTAAAACAATGGGAAAAGTATCTGAAGTTATTCAGATTGAAGAAGAATGTGAAGTTCTCCCTACTTCCTATTTATCTCTCATCTATTATATATATAGAATGTCTATCATACAAGAGAAACTGTATGATATTTGAGCTTGTGTGTCTGACTTATTTCATTCTGTTCTCAAGTTACATCCATTTACCTATAAATGCCTGAAGTTTATCTTTCTTTATGTCACTTTTGTACTTCAATGTGTGTAGATACCTCATTTTCTTTATCCATTCATCTGTTGATATGCTCTTCCCAAGCTCTGGCTATTATATGTTATGCTGGTATAAACATGGGGATACATGTATTCCTGTAATGTGATGATTTAAACCCTTAGGAAGATAACTGAGTCAAATGGAATTTCTATTTCTAGTTTTTCTGAGGAATATCCACACTGATTTCTATACTGGTTCTACTAGTTTATATTCCCCCCAGCAATGTAGGAGAATTCCTTTTCCCCCACATCCTCACCAGTATTTGTTATTATTAGATTGTTTGATGATAGTCATTCTTTCTGAGATAAGATGGTTACCTCAGTATAGTTTTGATTATTGTGTCTGACGTGTCCAGCAGTGATGTGCATATTTTCATGTATTTTTTGGCCATTTGCACTTCTTCAGAAAAGTGTCTATTCATTTAGGTCACTCATTTTTTTATTGGGTCTTTTATTTTGAGAGGTCTAAATTTTCTAAGTTATTTATATACTTTTGATCTTAATCCTCTGTCCATGGAATAGCTAGCTAAAATTTTTTCCCATTCTGTTCTTGTGTGGAATACTCTCTATATATCTAATGAATCCCTATATTCAAAGGTTTGCTTCAATTTTGATGTTTCTTTGTAGATTTTCTTGTTTAGTTGATTTGTGATGGGGGATATTGAGATCTCTCATTATAATTGTACTGACATTTATCTGATCTTTTATGTCTGTTAGCATTTGCTTTGTAAGCTTAGGTGCACTGTGATGTGGTACATATATGTTTGTAACTGTTGTCTCTACCTGTTGAATAATTTTATTAACTAATATATAATGTCCTTTGCCTCTTTTGACCAGCTTTGGCTGGAAATTCACACTGTCTGAAAAATAGGATAGCTATTTCTGGTTGTTTCAGGGTTCCTGTTGTGTGGAATAGTTTTGCATCCTTTGATTTTTAGTTTATGAATTTCTTTTTTTGAGAGAGAGGAGCTTGCTTTTTAGTTCAGGCTATACCTGAGCTCACTATGTAGCCCAGGTAAGCCTTGAACTCAGCAGTCCTCCTGCCTCTGCCTCCCGAGTGCTGGGATTACAAGTGTGAGTGAGCCACCATGCCTGGCATTATGGTATGTGGTACTGATTGCTGGTGGACATGAAGCACCACACCCAGCATTGTTGTATGTGGTTACCAGGGATCAAATTGAGGATCTTGTGCTTGCTGGGCAGGCACCAGAACCACTGAGCTAAATCACTGGCCCTGAATTCTATTCCTTGATCCATTCTGCTAACCTGTTTCTTTTGATTGGCAAGTTAAGTCTATTTACACTGATAATTCT
Organism: Thryonomys swinderianus; assembly: GCA_004025085.1. Taxonomy (NCBI): domain Eukaryota; kingdom Metazoa; phylum Chordata; class Mammalia; order Rodentia; family Thryonomyidae; genus Thryonomys; species Thryonomys swinderianus. Next base: position 115,727 of record PVIC010000369.1, read on the forward strand.
AATTAATAGATATTGGCCTTTTCCAGTCATCATATTAATTTCCTGCCGCTGATATGCTTTCTTTCTCTTTCCCTTAAAAACTACTCTTATTCATTTTATTTTACATTTTGGCATTGTTAGCTTCATTGTCTCCTTCTAGAATATCCTGGAGAATTTTTTGGAAGGTTGGATTGGTGGTCATAAATTTCTTTAGGAAGTATTTTATTTCTCCATCAATTTGAAGGATAATTTTGCAAGACATAACAGTCTGGGTTGGAAGTTTTTTTTGTTTTTTTTTTTTTAAAGCTTGAAACATGCTGCCTTTACCTTTAAGGTTTGTGTTGAGAAATCTGTTTTAATTATGATAGGTTTTCCTTTGTAGATGATTTGTTGCGTTACCTTCACCAGCCTTTATGGTTCTGTTCTTGTGTTGTATTTCTGGTATGGATTTTTTTTTATTATGGCTATTCAGGGTTCTATGTGCTCCAGTTATCTGTATGTTAAATTCTTTTTCCATGTCTGGAAGGTTTTCTGCTATGGCTTGTGTAAACAGACTTTTTATGTGTTGTCTTCTGGTTTTTTGCTAATTCTAGTTCCTCTTATATTAGACTTCTTGGAGTCATCTAGGAGCTGAAGGATTCATTTTTCATTTTCCCTTCCCCTTGCTGTCTTCGGGGTGTTTCTCATTAATTGATCATTGACCATAGCCATTTCCTCTAGGTCTGACACTCTGTCTTCACATTGGTTGCTTCTGTTATTCATGCTTTCATTCATGGTTTTAATCTTCTGGATTCCCACTTGCACCTTTCTTATGGACTCCCATTCTTTTCTACGCTGGGCATTCATGTTTTGCATCTCTTTACTTAGCTCCATTAGCTTTTTATTAGTATCTTCTCCTGACTCATTGATCATTTATTGGACTATGGTAATTATGCAATTAATTATATCTTCTTTAAATTTGCCAGGTATTTTATAGAAAATATTTTATTCCCATTGGCATGCTTTCAGATCTATCTGCTATGTAACCTATGATTTCCTTCTACTCACTGTCTTTGTACTATTCTTATGGGGTTGAGGGAGGATGAAGGCCTTTTGTTGACTTGCCTTTTCGTGTTTCTGGAATTTTGTTTGTTCGGTTTTTGTGCTGGTGTTTGCAAATTAATAACCTAACTAATAACCTGAGGAGAAAAACACAGTATTGTTTATGACTCCCCAGACAATCCAGGTATTGGCATAAAGAGAAACCAGTTACTACCCATTATTACTGTGTTCTCTTGTCTACAGTAGTAAATTCATGCCAACAGTGGCATCAAATGTCATTAGAATGTTAAAAAATCCTAGGAACTACTCATGAACAGCCCTTCATCAAAACAAAGAAGACTCTGCATTTAGTGAAGACAGTCAGGCAGCCCTTATATTGACCTATAATGATTCAAAAAGCACAGATTTCTGCTGGATGTTTGCAGCCATGCTATAGCTCAAATGTGCTGCTAGGTTAAAAGCCTTCTTGTTCAGGACCACCTCCTCTGATACTTAATCCCACTGAATCTGGCCTCCTGCAACAGAACACAGGGCCTGTGATCTTCTTGGCCTGAGCTCTGGCCTCCCAGGGATCCCAGGAGATCCCTACTTAGTGCTCATCCTCATCCTCCTTGAGCCTGTCTCCCAGGGCGGTGTCTCACCCAGTCTCTGTGGAGTATCACTGTGGCCACTGGTTGTCAACTCTGTGGCCCTGTGCTGTGGAGAACGTAGGAAATGGAGGTGGGAAGTTCTGTTCCGGAATCCTCCGGGCTCCTGCACAGGTCCTCGGCAGGCTGCAGCACTGGCCAGATGCAGGATGGGTTGCCAAAGATTTAAATACTTTCATCGTAAGCTGCTGTTTTGCTGGCATGATTGCAAGTGGGGAAAACTGTTAAGTTAGAAATAGAAATAGCTGGTTTAGTCATCATCCTCCCATAGAGTTAATATGATGCTTTCATTTGATGTGACAGCTCTGAAATGCTGTGAGCAAATTCCAACAGTCTGGAATAGTAAAACACTGAAGGAAATGGGGTCAAGTCCCTTCGACGTCCTCTTCTCATTAATGATGACAAAGTACTGCAGAGATAGGGTGCTGCCGAGAGCGCAGCAGACCCTGGAAGGATGGGCCCAGAGTCCCCTCCATCGTTAGATACTGATAACATCGATGGAAGAATCAAGAATGTTCCGTCACATTCCTCAGGAAAGTACTGGGCCAATAGAGTTACCAATACTAAGAGGCCCAGGAGTAGGACTGTCCCTCCAACAGGCTAAATCCCTTGGGAACCTGGCAGATTGTTTTTTTTTCCCTTAACAAGATTACAAAGAATGGCAGGAGATGCCAGGTCGGTCAGGGAGCTGGGCATCCTGGGACAGGTGGACATTTGGAATCAAGATAGTAGGGTTGGCCTGCTTCGTTTGTTTGTTGGTTTCTGTGATACTGGGAACTCAGCCCAGGGCCTCACACATGTGAGGCAAGTGCCCTGGGCCACACCCCCACCTAATGTTTAATGTTCCTGTTCTGAGGGGAGCAGCACTGTAGATAGGCCCTCATTCCTCAAGGAAGGTAGAGAGCACTGCTCCGCACCATCAGCAAGTTACTTATTGGCTCTGTGCCTTGCTTTCTTCATTAGTGCAGTTGAAATAGGACCTGTAAATACTTGACAGAGCTGTTAGGAGGACTCAAACAGATAATCCATGGTTTCCAGCTGAGTGCCTAACTGCAACTCTGAAAAAATGATTGGTACTCGATCACTTTTTCTTTGAATAGTAATGATTAGTGTAAAATGAGAAACATACACTAGGCTTTTAAATCAAAAGAAATGACTAAGGAGTGTGGAACAGACTGCTGGGAGGAGGGAGGAGGAGGCTGCGGGGGCAGGCTGTGTGCTCTGTTCATGCCTGTCTCCCCAAAATAGAAGCAAGAGAAAACCTCGACAGAAACTTCACTGGAAAAGCCCAGTTGGGTTTCCAGGGGCGGTTCTGATCCTGAACCGACCTTAGAAAACTAGCCCTCTGCAGCCCATTGTGGTAGTGCCCCCACCTGTGATTCCAGCACACTGCAGACACTGACAGATGAGGTTCACAAGTTCAAGCCCAGCCTGGGCAACTCAGTGACTCTACAAGACCCTATATTAAAATAAACTTTTAAAAAATTTTCAAGGACTGGGCATGTAGCTCAGTATAGAGGCCCTGAGTTCAATCCCTGGTACCCCACGTCATTCTAGAACAGACACCTTGCTCAAGCTGAAGAGCCCAAGTGATTTTACAAGCTTTCATCCAACTCAAAAGGATTTTCTGTAGAGTAAGAATTATGTGTGGGGGCCAGAGATTTAGCTCAGTGGTTCTAGTGCCTGCCTCGCAAGCACAAGGTCCTGGGTTCGATCCTGGTAACCACATAGAATGCTGGGCGTGGTGACTCACGCCTGTCATCCTAGCACTCGGGAGGCAGAGGCAGGAGGATTGCTGAGTTCGCGGTGGCTCGCCTGGGCACCATAGTGAGCTCAGGGCCAGCCTGAACTACAAAGCGAGACCCTGTCTCAAAAAGCAAAAAAAAAAAAAAGAAAAAAGAAACAGTCACTCTGACGTCCCTAACCCGAGAAGTATTCTAGCCAGAGTCGCGCTGAGGAATCGATTCCTGGAGGACAAGCAAAGCCCTTGGTGGCCTCGAGCTGCACTTGAGCCACCGAAACGGTCGCACTGGGCTCAGTTCTCCAAAATGCCCAGTTCCCGAGTTTTACCGCATCAGATGTTTTCTTATTTTTTAAAGTTACCTTTTCTTTTTCCAGCTCTGTGTATCATGTAAGAAAATGATGCTGCCTTGGGGAATAGGGACTGGAGACATTATTTCCCCATAAGTAGATAGTATTTGTTTTGTTCGTTTCTACTTAGAAATGATTTTCTCCTTTCCCTTAAATTACTTCTATCCATTTTGATATAACAAGCTCCGAAGTAATTTTTATCTGCGTTCATGAAATATAGATGAAATTTCCCAAATCTGGCAACACTGAAGAACGATTCATAGTTTTTTTTTAACAGTTATACTACAAGAAAATTGAATACTGTTTATGATCCTTCAGACTTCTAAAACAGAAAATTGGCAATTTTATGTTATAACAATATCCATCATAGCTTTTTGAAAAGTTTTATTATAGACGTTTAAAAATAAATGCAAAAGAATGCAGTCTTAAATTCCGAACGTATCAGGTATTAACCCAGCATTGCCCTCTCTTTCCTGTCTTTGTTTCTTTACTATTCCATCCCATAGAAAAGAGACAAAGGTGTCTTTGTGTACAGAAATGGCCCAGGCCACCAGCATCTCCTTCCCTGTGCTGACAGCTGTCTCCAGGCCTCACGTTCTCTCTCTCTCTCTCTCTCTCTCTCTCACACACACACACACACACACACGTGCACACCTTCTTCACTCACTCCAGTACTTTGATGTTCTGAACACAAAAATAATTCCACAGGAAAATATTTTTAAGAATGTCCAGGGCTGGAGGGTTAGCTCAGTGGTTCCGGTGCCTGCCTCGCAAGCTCAAGGTCCTGAGTTCGATCCCGGTAACCACATACAATGCTGGGCGTGGAGACTCACGCCCATCAACAATCAATACCACATACCACAGTGCCTGGTGTGGTGGCTCACGCCTGTAATCCAAGCACTCGGGAGGCAGAGACAGGATTGCTGAGTTCGAGGCTTGTCTGGGCTACATAGTGAGCTCAGAGCCAGCCTGACCTACAAAGCGAGACCCTGTCTCAAAAAAAAAAAAAGAATGTCCAGCTAAGGAATGCACTCGTGAAAGGCTATTTTTCTGTTTTGCTGCTTTTCTTCCTTCTATACTTTTCCAATCTTCCACAGCAAGGAGGTATCACTTTTTTTGTTCAGTAGGATGCTTTATAAAGTTGGTTTTTTAAAATTGAATTCTTTATTGGTACATTTTATATATCATTCACAATCACACTCAACATTGGGGATTTTGTACCAGTATATGACAGAAGTTAATTCTCATTTTTACCCATATCCTCACCCACCCATTATATACATGCTATGTCTTTTTCTTTCCAAATCATATTTATTCTTTCCCTTCATTACTTTCCCCTACAACATTCCCTTTGAATATTTCCTATTTTATAAAATCTTTCATACATTCTAAAACTCATTTACATCTACAGGTTCTCATACCAGAGAAAAGATATGGTATTTACATATGTGTGACCTATTTATTTCACTTATTAGTGTGTCCTCAAGGTGTATCCATTTGCACATAAATCGCTTTTAACATTTGAAAATAATTTACCAAAATTGTTACCAAATAATTTGGAAACTGCCTTTGAATTGCTTAGGTAGCAAAATAAATCTGAACCCAAACAACATGAAATCTTTTCCTTAGGTCCAAGCCGTATTTTCCATAGCTTGAAAGCCCAGAAGTAGATTGAAAAAAGGCATTTATTGCCCAGGTGGAGTTGTGTGGCCAACAAGGCCCAGCCCCTGCTGCCCCCCCTTCTTTCGCCCCCCTGGCCCCTTGGCCTCCTGGAGAAGATCCCACCTGCCCTGGCCAAGTCCTTCCTGCAGCAAGTGCAGACGGCACGTCCTGTAATCACCAGGCATAGAGCAGCTGGGCAGAGGGAGCCGACTCTTGCCTCTAGGTAAGGCATGACGGGTGTCATGTTACATGCCATGGTGCCAAACGTGACAAGACGTTCACAGGTAGCATGAGGTTGTATGGAGTCTAGAGACAGCAGGTGGCCTTGGAAGGCCTGGGAACCGCTGCAGGCTGAACTTACTTAGCTTAAAATGACAAACACTATAGGAGTTCATCCAGGTTAAATGGAAGGAGTCAGCACTTAATGGAGTCAGCACGTAATGGAGTAAGAGCTATAAGGTACTTGAATGAGATACTCTTCCAGGAAGCATTTTCACTGCCTGGAGAAGCCCCTTATCTGTCCTTTCTTATGCTCTTTTTAACAATGCTAACTATAGTATTAAAAGTAACCTCACAAACCTCGGGCTGTTTCACTGTGGTTTGCTTGAGGGTATCTGTGTTAGCTTCCTATTATTGCAACATAATACCTCAGAGAAACAACCTAAAGGAGAAAACATGTATTTTGCCCCATGGCTTCAGAGGGCCACAGTCAGTTGGCTCCGTTGCTGCTAGGTCTAGTGAGGTTCTGGCAAAGGCGAACATCGTGGCAGAAAGGGCACAATGGGGCAAAGCTGCTGACCTCGTGCCATCCCAGAAGCAGAGAGGAGAAGAGGCTGAGACCTAGGGACAAGTTATACCAGTCAAAACACATCCCCAGGGACCTGTTTGCTCCAAACAGGCCCCACCTCCGAGGGCTTCCGTCATCTGCCAGTGACGTCATCAGCTGGGGGAAAGCTTTAGATATGTGAGCGGGGTGGGGGACATATAAGGCCTAAACCATAACCACAGCTTCCCAGTATATTAGTGTTTTCCTCACCCTCAACAAGACCGAGCCTCAGAGCCTTGACTTTTTGTATTCCATCCATTAGGCAAATTAATTTTCCTACAAAACTGATAACCAAATAATGTTACATATTATCTTGCGATATTAAACTTCCTTAAACTATAATAATTATACATTTCCCAATGGAAATTAATCATCTTTTTAAAAATTATAAGTTACACAATGCCGGGCGAGGTGGCTCACGCCTGTCATCCCAGCACTCGGGAGGCAGAGACAGGATTGCTGAGTTCGCGGCGGCTTGCCTGGGCACCACAGTGAGCTCAGGGCCAGCCTGAACTCCAAAGCGAGACCCTGTCTCCAAAAAAAAAATTATAAATTAAAAGGCAGTGTATTAGTGGTCAAGTAAACAAGCTTTAGGTCATACCTAGGGTGGTACATAGATCCCTTCATTTAAAAGCTGTGACCCATTGGCCAAGAGACTAAACTATCTCAGCTTCTTTCTCTTTCTGCAGGAGAATGGTAAGGCCACTTGCATGGGTCATTGTAAAGAGGAAATGAGATAAAGCTCAGAAGACAACCAGGTCACTCCTGTTCGCTAAGTAGTAACTAACCTTACAGCCTTTGTCCTCCATGTGCTGCTGTCTGTGAATGTGACTGCTCTCTGCCCACCACCCGAGACGGTACAGTGAGATTTGAAGTCGCTCCATGTCCAGACAGCTTTGCACCCTTGAAGGGTGTCGGTGTGACTCTTTCAACATTTCTAAACAGGAGGCTGAACTAGGTCATCCTGGGACTCCTTCACTTCGAACTGTGGTGAGCTATTTAGGAAAGCACTCTGAGAGTTCTGAGTGACACCGTGACTAACACAGAGCTTTCCAGGCTGATGATGCTGATGTGTTTCCCCTTTTCGTCCCCCTTCATATTGAGTTCCCCCTGCTCATCCTCCTTCATACTGAGTTCTCAGCTCATTTGAGACTTACTTGGGGAGTTTTGAAAAACACAGGTGCCCAGGCCTCGTTCTTGACTACCTGACTCAACTGGGGTTGGGACCCCTGGCATCAATTGAAAGTTCTCCAGGTAGCTGGACAGCCAGGGTTAAGAGTCACCACCCTACGCAAATGACAGACAACACAGTGAGGCACAGAAGACAGGATTTTAATAAGCCAGCAGCCTTGTCTGTGAGATGGGGTTTCAGATATAGCATCTTAATTCTGTCTCCCTTCTAGTTTTGTCCTTTCCTTAAGATCTCTGACAATAGTCACCATCATACTCGAGATGAATACAAACTCCTTGTCCTGGCTTATAGGGCTCTTGGATATCTGACTTCTGTGTTCAGCCTTATTTTTCAGTCAGCCACATTGTACACACAGTGGAGAGTAAGCACATGGCAGGCTTTTCTGGCTGCGAGCCTTTGAATCTTCCCCATCCCTCTTCTTCCTTACCTAACAGTACCTCCCACCACCATACCTGGCCTTCCAGTCTCCAGTGAGCTCCCTCTCTCTTCCCTGCCAACTCACAGTTGAGTGTGATGGGTTAGGTGCAGCTCCCATGTATTCCTGTCGTCCCGTCTACACGTACAATGACTCACTTCATCACACTGCACTTGACTTGTGCTTGCAGCTCTGGACTGTTAAATTCCACAGAAGCAAGGACGGTGGTTTAGTCACCTCTTCCCATCTCTGCTGTAGTCAGTCTCAGCAAATACTGATGGAAAGAATGAATGAATAACTGAATGATTACACAAGAAAGAAGGAAGAGAAATTCTTAAGAACTGAGTCACAGTAAACTAGAGAAACCAAGCCCTGTAATTGAATGGATACACAAGAGAACAATCTTAAATGACTCCTACTGAGCTAGGTAAATCAGCCCTATATTCTCTTTTGCTTGAGGTCATTCTGTAAAAATGCAGCATGTTCCCAACACGGTGCCAAGGTGGGGCGGGGTGGGGGAGAGCCATGGCAGAAAGGCAGTCATTCCCCTCCCAAAGGAGCTTCATTTCTGCTGAAATTAAGTCCTCCCTTTTTTGCCCCATAAACAAAAGTAATCAGCAGATTAAAAAGCAACCAGTAGAATATAACTCCAACTAATGAACATCTGTAATCCTATTTTAGTGAACATTTGTAATCCTATTAATGAAATATTTACAAATCAAATGTGATGTATGAAATGTACTTCAAAGCCCCCACTAGGAGAGAGAAGGCACACAACTGGATGTGAAAGAAGATTGGCCAAGAGTTGCTATGTTTTGAAACAGGCTGATGGTCACTTAGGGGTTATTATTTTCTTCGCTTTGTTGTAAGTCTGAAATTTCCCAAAATAAAATGTTTTTAAAATTACCATAGTAATGATCATCCTTTTCAAAAAATGTGGAAGGAGGTGTTTCTCAGCATTGCCACTTGGTTCATTGAGTGCAGAAACAACAAGAAAAGCGCAGGCATACATCATCTGGAGCCAGCTTGGTCTTGGTCAGTTGGAAAACAGGAATGTTCTCCAAGGTTAGTAAACTGTAATCAGTTCCACATAGTTTTCAGGCATTGGAGTTTACACATCACTGCAGTTTGATTTGTAACTCCATTCACATGTCCACAAGAAACACAGCCTTGTGATTTCCCCCATTATTTGCTTAGCCAAACAATACTTTTCCTCAGCACCATCAGCCTGGTCTCAAAAACCACCCAGGGACAGACACCATTTTATGATGATCAGCACCACCTTCTGTCTCTTTCTGCACTGTTGTCATAACTCTAAATGTTCCTCCTTTTAATAGGCAGGAATCAGCAGTGCTGGGGGCCATTTTATTATTTCTAACATCTGTTGATTCAAATCTGGAACTTCTCCTAAAGGCCTTCCACCTCGGTCTGGAATGAGCACAGTGGCCCAAGAGTCCCTTTCCAGTTCTTTGCCCATTTTTGCCATAATGCTGCCCACTAAGGTCCCACAGTCCACAGAAGTGTCTCTGGCCTAACTAGTGTGCATATTTCAGCCACCTTCCCCAACATGGATCCGTGGGATTCCTGAACCAGGAGCACTTCCTCCGGATCCAGCCCTGCCCGCTTCCTGGTCCCACTTGAGCACTTCCGGCCTGCCTGACTAGAGGTCGCCACAGAGGTTCCGCTGCACAGCTGGCTGGAGGACTATGCTTCATTGAGCAGAAGAACCTGGGCCAGGGCCTGGGTCATGCATGTCGTTCCCTGTCGTACTAACTAGGTTTCTGTTTGCTAGTAGATCTCACTCTCTCCTGTTTGTTCTCAGTTGAGTGCCCCTGGGTGTCCCGCTTTCTCCAGCCACTACCTTCAGATATGGCCACTGCCCCTAGGTCTGCAGGCGGGGTGGGCTTTTCTGTTGCCCAAGATCTTAGTTCTGATTTCCTTCCTGCTCTTTACATCTTTTTTTCTTCTCCTGTTTCACCTAAATCTAAGTGAAGATGCCTTTGATGGTGTCCATGCCTCTGACAGAGGTCATTTTTTGTTTTTTGTTTTTCTATCCTAAAATCCATTTCAGTGGCACACCTGTATTTTAGAAAGGCCTGTAACAGTATATTCTGCCAAGGTTATTCTCCTAAATCCTGTTCCATTAGCAACTGCAGTCCTAGAAGAGTTGCTTTCCTAGAAGTTTCTGTTGGCTGGCTTAGAATATTTTCTACTGTTGAGCACTTTTGGAGTTCAAGAACCCTGAGAAAAGGCTTATTTTACAAAACAGAGTGAGATAATTTTATGAGAGAAACGGTACTCAGAGAAACTGATACATTACATTTACAGCTAGTAACTAGCCAGGCCTCAGCCTCATTCCACGCTCTGCATTCTTAATTCCCTTACTCATTCTAGGTTTATTAACTCAGTCATACAATTCCTGACTATATCAAAGTCTAGACTTGACAATGAACATATGTGCATCCAAGGTTGGAAAGCATACAGTTAAGAATAAAATACTTTCATCTCTATTATTTTACTGAACTGACTTATGATTACTGGTATTGATTTACTTGAAGTCCCTAATATAATCTGTAGAGGGACTTGAATTTCACTGTAAAGTTCTTGCTTGACAGATAGAGAAATAAAAACTAGACCAGAAGCCTTCACTGAGGGCTGGTACTTCTTTTCATTCCCATCAGTGTAGGAAAACTTTGGGAGCAGACATTGCTACTTAACTAACTGGGCAAGTTTTTCCCCTTTTCAAGTCTACTGTTTCATCTTCAAAATGAGTATAATGGGTTTCTTACATATATAAAGTGCTGAAGACAGTACAGGCACCTGAAAAGCAATTGATATACCGGCCTTCCCCTCCCCTATCAACTGTAAATTTTTCATGTTTAATAGTGAAGAATGAGATGTTTTAATAAGAGACAAATAAGTCTCATTCTTTCCCATCCTGCATCAGATTGTCCTGGAAACACGACAGGGGACTAAGCCGGTATGATTGATGTGTCAGTGAGAATGAGAGACTAAGTAGCTTGGTGTGAAAGATTCCTGGGATGACTGTAATACATGCTCTGGATAATCACGTTCAGTTCATGGAAAACTGGATGAAAACACTAGCTCAGAAAAATTTATTGAGATTTAGAAATACAACTTCAGCATTGCTTTCTTCTTTGCATATACTACCTTCATATGGGACGTGAGTTTTTACATCAACTTTAAAAGATTTTTATTAAAAGAAAAATTCCACTGTCTTTGCTTTTGAAAGCAGCCTTCCTACCTATTTGTCATATTTTAAGAGGGAAGGGGTTATATACCAGTGTACCATTTCAACATAATATTAAAAACCTGTGATTTCAGACTATCTTTAAATCTGTAAAATAGCATTTTAAATCAGAGATGGACTTGTTATGAGACAAGCAAATGTTTTTATTAGAAAATAGAACCACTTGTCCCAAACATGATGGCACATGCCTATAATCCTAGTTACTCAGGAGGAGGGAGAAGGATCACAAGTTCAAGGCCAGTCTGGGCAAAGCAGCAAGACCCTGTCTTTAAAAATCCAAAAGAGGGCCAGAGATTTAGCTCAGTGGTTCCAGCGCCTGCCTCGCAAGCACAAGGTCCTGAGTTCGATCCTGGTAACCACATACAATGTTGGGCGTGGTGACTCACGCCCACCAGCAATCAGTACCACATACCACAGTGCCAGGCATGGTGGCTCACGCCTGTAATCCCAGCACTCGGGAGGCAGAGGCAGGAGGATTGCTGAGTTCGAGGCTTGCCTGGGCTACATAGTGAGCTCAGGGCCAACCTGAACTACAAAGCGAGACCCTGTCTCAAAAAAAAAAAAACAACGAAAAGAAAGTAAAAAGGGGTAAAGGATGTAGTTCGGTGGTACAGCACTCCTGAGTTCAATGCCCGATGCCTCCACAAATGCATTTGCCTGCTTACACTGCTAATGAAATGTAAAATGGGCCTCTTGATAAAGGAAGTGATTTTCTAAGTGTAAATTCCACTTTTCAGACATGTGCACCAGTTGTAGGTTTGTAAAACAGACACGACCACTTCCTATTAACTGAATATATAGTGAAATGTGTAGGTTCAGCTTTCCTTTGTGGGACAAATGATGGATACAAAATACTTTAACTATGTCACATTATACAAACGTTAGCTCTAAAAACAAGAAAACACACTTTGACGATGTCTGTTTTATAAAGTTACCCATAGTCAACTTGAATTCCAGAACTAGGTCACATTTTTAGGTGGTCAGATGTTTTGGTGGTTTTTTTTTATGATGATGATGATGATGTTGGCTTTTATTAATTCCTTTTTCCTTTTGCTAAGACCTAAGAAACTAGACTGTGTATTGCTAATGGAAAACAAATTCTCCTAGATGAGTGATACTTTATTTTGTGTAGTATGAATGTTACCATATTGGCATTACCTTATTTTTAGATGTTTGGGATTCATAAGTGGGTAAAACTCAGAAAACAGTTTTTTTACTTTTTAAATAGAATCTGTTTAGAAAATTTCCTTGGCGCACTAACGTTTTGAAGTAGCAGAGAAGGCTGTCTTAAGTAGCACAGAGGAAAAGACAGTATCTTCCATTACAGTGACAGCATTTTGCCATAATGACCAAGTCAGGAACATTTCCTTTGCAAGTGAAACACTACGAATAAAAGAATATATTTGAGAAAACCTGAGATTGTTTTCAATCATCCAGTTCTAAGGTATTTATCACACAGGGACTAGCACTTCTCAGAGAACCATAACTACTTACTGGATGATTTTTCTTGATTGCCGATCTGCAAAAATACTACCTTTGACAGTGACATAAAACTAGAGCGCTTAGTCTTAATGGCCAATTGATCTAATTGTCTGCACTCTTCCCTTTTTCCTACACAGAATCGGAAGACTTTTTGATGGTACAGAGCCCATTGTTTTGGACAGCCTCAAACAGCACTATTTCATTGACAGAGACGGACAGATGTTCAGATATATCTTGAATTTTCTACGAACATCAAAACTCCTCATTCCTGATGATTTCAAGGTGAGGGAATCCAC